>CM053793.1:683603262-683700762 GCA_028749045.1 Cupressus sempervirens | reverse complement strand
CTTTCTTATAATTTAAAAAGAATATGATCCTTTGGTTTTGTTTGGAGAAATTGAATT
The DNA here is from genome assembly GCA_028749045.1 of Cupressus sempervirens. Taxonomy (NCBI): domain Eukaryota; kingdom Viridiplantae; phylum Streptophyta; class Pinopsida; order Cupressales; family Cupressaceae; genus Cupressus; species Cupressus sempervirens. The sequence goes on along the minus strand of CM053793.1, from coordinate 683,700,705 downwards.
AATGATAAGGGAGAGTTATTCAATTAGTAACATTGATCTTAGCAAAATAAAGCAAATGATTTTATTAAGTGTCAAATGATTTAATGAGTAAATATTTATCATTTAGTTATTCTTAGAATGTAATTTTAAATAATGAAAGGATAATGCTATTGAGGGAAAAAATGGGTTGACTTGTAGGTCAAATGATAAATCTTATATACTTGAAGTATACTTGCAATAGAAACTAAAACCTCCATACTCAATTTGACTATGTAAATTTAGCAAACCAAAAACATGTGTTTGCATTGTGTTTTCTCTATGCTTCTTGTTTTGAGTTTTTGGGTTGACTAGTGTTGACCAGTTATAGGACGTCTACCAGAGGCTCGGGGGTTATGATTGTGATGTCATGATTATGTCTTGAATTTGATCTTTATAAAACCAACCATGGTAATGTGATGGCATTCTCTATGAGATGTTTGTATTTACTGATTGTTATTGCTTTTCAGTCTTCTTGAGTGAAGCTGAGTTATTTGTATCTAAGATACTTGACTTAACCATTTTTGAGTCATCGATTAGTTATCCTTGGATTACTTTCCAGTTGCCATGATGGGACTGAAAGGTTGATTTATTTCTTGATGATGTCATGTTGTGACATGTTTGACTCAACCATTTTGGAGTCTTAAATCAGTATGATTTTGAGATATATTTTGGTTATTGAGAACCAATGGATACTTTAGATTATCAGTGATACCTTCAGTTGCCAATAGAGAACTGTTGTGGTCATGATTATCTATGGATGCTTTTCATTTGCTCATGGAGATTTGATGCTCTTTTTATGGATTATCTTTTGGTATTTTTTCAGTCGCTTGTATGGGACTATGGTGATTTTGAGATTTATGATTCCATGAGCTTAGGGTAGGTTATCTACTTGTAGTATCAGGAAGTGGCTTGCAATGGGGGCTGGGGTCCTAAGTGGTTGCCAGGGTAACTCATTGTAAGATGTTTTAATAAGTGAAAACATTTACACTAAATGGGGATTAAATAAACCTAATAAGATAATTGTATGTTCTCGCCCATGCCTCAAGTGCTAGTATAGACTAGGATGGGAGTAGAGAGAACGCTTGGTTGCAACCTTGCATTCCATAGTATGCCTTGTCAGTATGAGAGGATAATAGTGGCCGCATAAGGATCAGTAGGGACCCTGGAGTCCTAAGCTAACTGCCAGGGTAACTTCTATATGATTTATGCAGATGACACTTGCCCACTTACAGAGTAGGTTTCCTACATGTCTTTGTTGTGCCTCTGGGATTAGATGTCAGTTTTGTGATTGAAACCTTTGAGTTAGTATACTTTTAGGATTCCTAGACTTAGAGAGTATCTGTACTATGTGATTTTGATAGCTTATTTGGGACTTGAGATTATCTCCTCAACGCAGTGGGAGTGGACCATTTAGGTTCCATGTAGTCGGGTGGTAGTGCTTTTTCACTCTTATCATTTGAGATTCATTTGAGACACTGTGGCTGATGCATTATTTGTTGGCATCTATCTTCATGGATTAAGATGGTGGACATGTATCCTCACATTGATGAATTGCATATGTTAGATGATGTTATCTTATGCTTTACTTTTCATGTTAGATTACTTTCTGCATATGATGTAGTATGATTTAGGAGTGACATTCCTACTATGTTAATACCGATGATCTCTTTGGTGATTTGGAATGTTACACACAGAGGGATGGCTCAGATCCATGATGGTCTAATGATGCTATTTATGATTGGGAGGAACCATGCACTTAGTTAATTATGTTTGATGATTTATGGTTATCTTTTACAATGAATGTTTATATCTTCTATGATGATGTATCATGTATGATTGTGGTTTCATTTATGTTATTGCATCATAGATTAGAGTTAGTGTGATGATGTACTTTATTTCACATATGAATTTTTTTTATGCCTTTCATACCCTGTGACATGTACAGTGGATGATTGAGCAATCTGAAATGTAATTCTAAAAGGACATTTGTATATTGTTTAAATATGTTGGATGTATCATTATTATTTCATGAGGATGTGATGTTAGATTATTAGTTAATTTAGATGTAATTCAACATTAAGGTATCCATAAAGAATGTAACCTGCTTTGTATGTTTATGTTTACTTTCATTTGGATTGTTGCTATTGCTTTTGTTATGGTGTATAAGTTATAAGTGGTATTTACTTTCATGTATTTTTAAAAAAAAAATGTTACCAAACTTAGTAAAACTTTAGGTTTATTCTTTGGGTCCCTTGGTGGGGTGTTACACAATCTCCCACTTGGGTACTGATCATGCTTAACACTTAACAACAATCTCCCACTTTGAGATTGATCCTATAGCTATGTTGCTACTCCATGAGGCTCCCACTAGATCAAACCACCCTAGACTCTATTATTCTTTTATTTTCTCCAATCTAGAAGACCAACAATAGATGAAGAGGAGTTTAGCTTCTCCCTTGTGAGTACCTTTGTAAACATATCTATTAGATTTTCATTTGTGTGCATCTTGTCTAGCTTTAGCTATCCATCATCCAAAACTAACTAAATGAAATGGTACTACAACTATATGTATTTTGTCTTTGAATGCAAAGTAAAATTCTTCACAAGATGAATGGCACTCTGACTATCTGTAAAAAAATAATTATCCCTTTGAGGGCATGCCAATTCTTCTAGGAAGAGCTAAAGCTTTATCATCTCCTTGGCTACCTCTATAGTAGCAACATACTCTGCCTTTATAGTGGATAAATCATTAACCTTCTACAAACAAGAAACCTAGCTCACTGTTGCTCCACCAATAGTAAATACATAACCTATAGTACTTCACCTTGTATCAATATCCACTACCAAATCTGAGTGAACACATTCCTATAAATTAGTAGTAAAGCTCATAAAATGTATACACTTACTGGATGTTCCTCTCAAATATCTAAGAATGTGTTTTACTACATTTCAATGTTCAATTCTTAGATGACTCATATACCTACTAATGACTCCCACATGTGCAATATCTAGCCTTATACATACCATAGCATACAACAAGATTCCTATAGCTAAAGCATAAGGTACCTTAGACATCATATCCTCCTCTTCATGTATCTTGGGATAGATCTCCCTAGTCATCTTCAAATGACCAAGTAAAGGTGTCTTGATGGCTTTAGCATTCTCCATACAGAAATGTTGCAACACCTTCGCAATATTATTAACCTAAGATAATGTTAGTTGCATGTTCTTCCTATCTCTACAAATCTTGATACCAAGGATTTTTTTTGATGCCCCTAAGTCATTCATAGAAAATGCATGTGCTAACTGGCATTTCACTCCCTTAATGTGATACATGTTAGACCTAGCTACAAGTATATCATCAACATATAAATGTAAAATAATGTAGTTGTCATCATCCAACCTCTTAAAATAAACACAATGATTTGAATGACACCTACTATATCCATGCTCATGCATAAAATTGTCAAATTTCATATACCATTGTTGAGGTGCTTCCTTCAAGACATATAAAATTTTCTTCAATTTGCATCCTAATTTCTCCTTACCTTTGACCTCAAATCTCTATAGTTGTGCCATAAATATCTCTTCATCCAAATCACCATTAAGGAATGTTGTTTTAACATCAAGCTACTCCATATGCAAAGTGTCAGTAGCCACAATACTTAAAATAGTACAAAGAGAAGTCATTTTTACAACAAGAGAGAATATCTCATCAAAATCAATACCCTTTTTCTTTGCAAATCCTTTTACAATTGACTTGGTTTTAAATATTTTCTTACCTCCATCTTCCTCTTTCAACCTGTAAACCTATTTATTTTGTAAAGCTTATTTGTATATAGGCAACTTACATAAATCTCAATTCTTATTTTTTAGCAAGGAGTCCATTTTCTCTTCCATAGTAGACTCCCACTAAATCTTAGTATCCACCTACACAACTTCATCATAACATTTAGGTTCACTAGCATCTACTAGTAAAATAGATAAAAAAACAAGGAGAAAATCTTTCTGAAGGTCTACTTAGCCTTGTTGATCATCTAACATTCATTGGGGTGTGTGGTATTTGTTGTAGATCATGAGAAATTGCAAGAACATCATCTTTTGGAGTATCATCCATCACTACAAAATCATCTTCTTTCATCTCATGTTGCTACAACAAATCTTTGTACAACACTTTCTCATTGAATATGACATCCCTACTTCTTAAAATTTTATGATTTCCAAAATTCCAAAGCCTATAACCAAATTCATCAATGCCATATCCAAAAAATACATATTTCTTTGACTTAGCTTCCAACTTGGTTCTCATTTCAGAATCTATGTGAGAAAATGCTTCACAACTAAAGATTTTGAGAAATGAATAACTCAACTTCTTACTAGTTAATGCTTCCTCTAGAATAACACAACTCAAAGGAGTAGAGGGACCTCTATTAATCAAATATATAGAATTATTGATAGCGTCCACCCACATGTTTAAGGGCAACCCAACATGTAACTTCATGCTCCTTACACACTCAATTATAGTCTTATTCATGCATTCAACCACTCAGTCCTTGGAACAATTTTCTATATACAAATACCATTACTAGAGAAACAATTTTCAAATTCATGACTGCAAATACTCACCACCATTATTAGATCTAAGACATTTTAATTTTTTACCAATCTCATTTTCAACCAAGCATTTATATTTCATAAAAGTTTGAAATACATAAGATTGTTGTCTAAGGAAATAAATAAATACTTTTTTAGTTGCATCATCAAAAAATGTAACAAAATAATGAGATCCACCAAGGGAAGATACCTAAGCTAGTCCCCATACATCCACATTCCTTCCCACTCTTCACAAAACTTAGTCTCCTTTGTTTTCCATAAACACAACTTTTGTAGAAATCCATATTAACACATTTTAGACTTGGTAAAACTTTATTTTAATGAAGTACTTTCATACCTTTCTCACTCATGTGCCCAAGTGTGTTGTGCCATAGCACTGTATCAAAATCTACAACAATTATTCCTGAACATTCATTTTTCTTTGAAACAATAAAAGTAAAAGGAACAGTATGACCTGCACAAAGATATAAGATGCCCACTTTCAACCTTTTTCTGCTACAAGGGAACCTTTTGAAACCTTTCAATTTTTATCATTAAAAGTAACTATACAGCCCTCATCACTGAGTTTCCCTGCTGAAATTAAATTCATACTCAACCTTGGAACATGTCTTAATTCATGCAGTAGCCAATGATTCCCATTTTGCAACTTAATATTAAATTTTCCCTTTCCAACAATTTGACAAGGTTCATTATCCCCCAAATAAACAAGACTAAAATCCCCTTGGACATAATCAATAAAATAATCTCTATGAGGTGTAGCATGAAATGAAGCACCAGAATCTAAAACCCATGAATTATCAATGCTTTCTAAAGAAAGAAATAAAGCATCATCTTCAGATTTGTTACTTACCACATTTGCCTCCTTGTTCCCTTCTAGTTTATTTCCTTCATTATTCTTTTGAGTCCAACAATCTTTCTTCTTATGCCCTAGTTTACCAAAATATTAGAAATCTCTCAGTCCTCTAGATTTATAACTCTTTCCCTTTGACTTTCCTCTTGATTTCCCATAGTTTCCACAATTATTTCCTCTCCCAATCATTCTACCTTTTCTTTATGCATTTAAAACACTTCCTGATGTAGATCCACTTGAGGTTTTCATATGAGTTTCCTCACTCAAAATAACACCAATCACATTGTCATATTTTAGGGTATTAGATCTAAAAACATAATTACTCACAACTATTACCAAGCCCTTCCAACTTTCAAGCAAAGAACACACAATAAAGAGAGCCTTAATTTCTTCATCAAAATTAATAACACAAAATATAATTGACTAGTAATAGTATATAACTCATTTAAATGATTTGCAATAGATCCACCTTCTACCATCTTCATAGTCAATAAACGCTTCATGCAAAATACTTTATTTGAAACGGAGGGCTTTTCATACAATTTTGCTAGGGTTTCCATCAACTCTTCAATTGTCTTCTCTTTTGTAATGTTGAATGTCACTGATGGTTCCAAACATAACTAAATGCTTCCAAGTGTCTTTCTATCTAAAATATCCCAATCTTCATCTATCATAGTTTTTTATTTCTTTGTTTTTCCTTCGAATGACTTCCATAAATCCTTCTGATAATGATAGTCCTCCATTTGCATTTTTTGTAACTAAAAGTTCTACCCATTAAATTTTTCAACCTTCAACATACCCTCATCTTCCTTTACTCCCACTCAACCATGAAACTTTCTTGTAGAGGATAAGTAAAAAAGCAACCTGACTCTAATACCACTTGTTAGGATTAAACACAGATAGAAATAACAATCACATGCAAATATAAAAAATGTTAGGAAATAATAAATCGCATAGAAGAGAACACAAGACACAAAGATTTAATGTGGTTAACCCAAATCCTAGGCTACATCCACTAAACAACAAGTCCAATATTATTACGATCTAGTGATTATAACCTAATTACAATATGTAATCCCTTATAGCTCAATACCACTGCAATAAATTTTTTTTGCATCACACCTAACGAAAATCCTTGAAACTAAGCTCTTTTATACAAGTATTTTTTTTGATTTAGGGTTATAATTAATTATTATAGGTTGGCCCAAATCTTGATAAAATAGGGCCAAAAAAATATATAGTATGAATTATGTACAATACTTCCTTGACCGGTCACCACAAACTAACAATAGACCCCTCACAGGGTAGATCATATCTTATTATCAAACATTGTAACCCTAAAAGATTAACTTTATTGTTGCAACAGTGAATATTTGTGGATTTGATCGCCATCCTAGTTTTAGCTTCATATTGAAGTTCTTCTGGGGTATCAAATTAGTGTGTTATGTGTTGAATCTTTCATGGTTGTGATATATTTCATTTATGTTTTGGTATTATAATTCTAATGATAGATCTATTGTATTCAAGATTAGTTATGTGTGAATTCATTAACTTGGTTTTAAAGTTGAAATTTTAAGATCCTAATTCACTCCCCCTTTTAGTATCTTGTTTTTCATTAACCCTTTCCAATAATTGGTATTAGAGCCTAGTTCTCTTATTAGGAAGCCTAACATCTTAAGAAAATAAAATCTTGGAGATGAAAATGTATATGATGGGAAAAATCATTGAGAACCAAATGATTGAAATCCATATCATATTGCAACAATTAGAAGAAGAAAAAGAAGAGCTGAGGAAAACCCTAAAAATAAGGAAAGTGATAGCTATTCAGAAAAATCACACACAATACAAAGAAGTTGACATATAATGATTATTTAACAATGGAAGTACTAGTAGTAATAATGAAGTATTGACATAATTATTAGATTAGAATAGCTCGCTAACCAAAGAAGCAAAAAAATCAAGAGAGAACAAGAAATCCAATTAGTGACATTATGTGAAGCAATGGAAGAAAAGAATAGAGTAATTGAAGACAAGCTCATGGATAAAGAAGAAAAAAGATATATGGGTATCAAACTTGAAGAGAGATCATTTGAAGTACAAAATCTTACAAATAATTAGTTGGATATGATAAATCAATTAGTAGTTGCAAACTAGGAAGCAAATAGAAAGGATTTACAGTTCACAAACCTAAGATTATAGAATGAACAATTGAAAAGTGAGTTAGGGCATGAAAATGAACTTATGGAGAGAATGAACAAACCAAATGAAGTTATCAAACACTTTGAAGAACTACTGAGGTCACCTATAACAAAAGACACCTCTGGACTTGGATACAATAAGAATTGTTCATTTACTAGAGGAGAATCATCCAAGAGTAGAGAATAGAGGATGTCAAATCCAAAGGAAAACCTACATGTCATCACTTTAGGAAAATTGATCATACAACCAACATTTGCAAAAGGATAAATGGTATGCAAACTCCTAAACCTAAATTCAATGGTAATCATTTTAATTGAAAAAAAATAGGACATCAAACATATGAATGCAGATCAAAGAACAATGACTCAACCAAAAATGTATCTATATTTCAAGGTCATTGTTACAATTGTCAAAAGTATGGATATAGAGATCATGAGTGTAGATTCAAGAAAATGTCAAGCTAGATACCTAAGAAACAAACACATACATCAAGTAAAGGAAATACCTATAATTGGGATTACAATACATGGCATAGTTGTCACTATTGTGGAGAATATGGACACATTCTAGAGAGTTGCATCAAAAAATTTCAGAGGAAATTAAATGAAGTGGTTAAATGGAGAAATAATATGTTTTATTTGTCATAAAGTTGGACATATCAGTAGAAATTGCAAAAATAAAGCACTAGAACTAGCACCAACTAATGGAAATGACAAACTTGAAAGAAATAAAACATGGATAAAGATAGTAAGAGATGGAAGTAGTGGAGTAAATGAAACTATGGTCACCTCATTTGATGGATCAGGTGATCACTCCACATCTCACTAAAGAAAGAAGGTATGTAGGAACTATATATTCAATCTTATATTTTACATCAGTTCCTAGGATAGAAGTGTTAAAGGTCGATATTTGGATAAGTAAATATGCATTGAAAAAATTATAGAGTACCAAGCATTAGTTGTACAATCTATATTGATTGGGCTTTGTAGTATAGATCAATTGATCGAGGGAGTTAATGTATTATGAATTAGTATTGGTTGAGTGAGGTAACCTTGACTGAGAAACAAATGAAGACTAAGCTAGCTATCATGCACCAACCAAGTAAAAAGACATTAAATTTAGATCTAAAATGAAAATTTAAAGGTATTTATCAAATTTGAGCATTTATTTCCATTCACCAGGAAATCAAAAGAGTTTACAAGAGGATTTAAGGAAATCAAGACAATTTTAGCAAAACAAAACAAGTATTACTCCTAGTGTTGAGTTAATTATTCGGTGAAGATATTACAAAAGATTTTTTTATTAAACCCTAGTTCATAATAACATCCGAAAGTGAAATGTTGAAGGATAGTAGTGCACAAATTGTAAGAAATGACCAAAGCCCTCCACCTAATTTTAGAAATTCAATAAACCTCAAAAATATTATTTATGATATTGGAGATTTATTGTCAATTTTGCCCAAAGTCTTGACTATTCAGCATGTACAATCTTATTATCTATGCAAAGTAGGGGAAATTGGAGACTTTGAGATTAGAGAAATTTATGATAAGCTATGTGTTGATGGAATTTTAAAGGAAAATCCAAATTTAACGTGGAAACCCAATATGGGAAAAACCACCAAGTAACTAGTCACCAATTTTTCACTCTTCTGAAGTGAGCCCTATTAGGAGCCAACCCTATTAAAGGTTACAATACACATTGTTAGGTGTGACCTTGTTAGAGGATTTAATCACCATATTAAGAGTGGTCTTGCTAGAGGTCTTTAGAACAATTCAACTAAACTATCACCTTGTTAGACGATTTACAAATGGCTATTAAACCAACTCTGTTAAGAGATTTGAAATCATTGCTACAATGGTTAGAAAGAAACAATGAATTAACCTGAACAAGATGCAACTGAATTTGTTGGTTACAGGTCTCTATTCAACATCATTAGATCCTCCTTCATCAAATATGGCTCTGCTCCTCCTCAATGATCTCTAGTCATCCTTCAAATTCACTTCCACAATAATCAATTTTCATATTACATTAATTTCATTTCCCACACTCTTAGAATTTGTGACTTGACCTTTTACTTATACCAATCTGATTGTTAAGTTAGCCCATTTACATGTTACATTTACCAATAAATCATACATCAGTCAGCTACAGATGTTACTCTGAACAAATAAATGTTATTTCATAGAATAGTGAAATCCTTTACTGGCCGATCTTGCTCGGTAAATACTGCTTCCAAAAATTTCCTAAGTTAACCTTCTTGACTCGATTAGCATTGCAGTATCTGTAAAATCCTTTGGCTACTGAGTTTACTTGGTAAGAACTGAATTCCTTAATGAGAGGTCGGTAAGAACTGCTTCTGCCATATTTCTTTTGATGACTAAGTGAGCTCGGTAAGAACTGCTTTAGTCACATCTCCTTTGATGACTGAGTGAGCTCAGTAAGAACTGCTTATGTCACATTTCCTTTGATGACCGGGTGATCTCAGTAGATTTTATCCTTTTTCCTCACTAACCATCTGAGCTCAGTAAACAATGTCCTTTGCCTTGCTGACCTTTTGAGCTCGGTAGATACCTTCCTTTGCCTTGCTGACCTTCTGAGCTCGGTTGATATTGTCCTTTGCCTTGCTAACCTTCTGAGATCGGTAGACACTATCCTTTGCCTTGCTAACCTTCTAAGCTTGGTAGACACTATCTGATGACTGATATGACATTTTTGTGAAATCAAAGACAACACACAATTTGAACAATTTTTCCAACAAGATCATTTCCAAGACAGGGCTTACCTATGCCCTAAGTTTTCCTAATTTTTTTAAGGTCAAATGAATAAGATTGTTCTTAGCCACATTCATGACATGAAAATATGGTTAGAAGGTTGGCTTATCAAGATAAAAAAGGCTACCATTTGTAGGGTAACTGGGTACCCTACTTTGGATTAACCAAAAAGTATAAGAAGTGCAACAAAGAAGGAAATTGAAAATCTAACCAAGGCAAAGTGAAATGGTCGAGGAATGCCAATTGATGGAATTGAGGACCCATTAGTTGAATTTTTTGTTCATGTGATTTCACACAAATTTTATCAATGTAGCAAGTTGAATAATGTAGCATGTTTAGTAGTGGATTTGGGATAAAAAATTGTGAAGAAGGATCATACCTATGACCTTGTCGAGCTGCAACTTCACCAACTTATAGAGAATTTAGAGGCAGTAAGGAAAGTGAAGAATACCTCTTGTAATTTTGGATCTTTATTAGTCTATATATTTTTCTATGTATATAAGTCTTTTCCTACTATTGGAAAAATTGCTCAAGTTATAAATTGATTAGCTGTAGAATAAATAAGTGACTTAATTAGTAGACTGAGAGAAACTTTTGAAGCAATAATAGACAATTATTTTGAATAATTTAAATTAAATATGAGAAACATGATGAGAATTCCTAAGTCTATTGTAGACAAGTATTATGATGAAGTATGTTATATTGTAGATACAGATTTTGTTTATGCACAAGTAGTTTTTCCAAGGATAGCATGGCTATGACCAATTCCTTACAAACAGAATGTAGATGAGGTCACTACAATAGTCACTGCACTTTTGACTGAAGAAATAGATGCAAGTGTCAAGTAATCTAGCACATACAAAACATTAATTGCTAAGATGACTACTAAATCTAACATACCCAAAGTAGGGAAGCAAATAAAAAAGAATAATATTGAGGGTAGAGATAAAGAAGAAGGAGAAGGGTTTGGACAACCTATAGAGACCAATGATGGTAAAGGAAAAGAACTTGTTATTTAGCCTAATCTAAAGGCTGACTTGAAGAAGGATGTGAAAGGGATGGTGACACCTAGAAGTCAAAGGGAAAGGTGATTATCACTATGTCAAAGACATCTTAGCCCACTACTGAAAAAGTCATAGCAAGTCCATCAAAGAAAAGGAAACTAACTAAAATAAAAAAGCATCTAACACAAGAGAATTTGATGAGAAAAATGATCATAGCACAAGAGGAGGAGGAAGATAATGAAAAGATGAGTCTGATGAACCCAAAAAGCTTCAAATAGTGAAGAGACTTCCTCTTATGACTATGGATCAGGTATGTGAAAAGTTAAGAGAATCAAAAAAAATTATGGGACTCAAATTTATTCACTATGATTCTTTGAATAATTTTGATCAAGCTAAGATTGAAGGATCTATGATTGATATGATGATAAAGTTTAGATGTACACCCTTGGAATTGGGAGATGGATTCCCAGTAGGATTTTACAAATGAGTGAATGAAAAGTGGAAGTGGTCACTAGCCACTAAGAAACAAATAAGAGAGATAGCACTAGCACAAGCTATGCTAGATTTGGGGAAGTTTCATATGTCTATAGCCCTTAAAGATTTTATAAAGAAGTTTATGTTGAGAGATAGGAAATATAAGATTTTGAAAAATAAAGCTCATGAAGTTGAGAAAGATAGAATTTGGATATGGAAAGAAGCATTTGGATTTCTTACTCCATTTGTGGAAATTAGGGAAGGTAGAGACATAGTAAAATTTGAAGATGATTACAAGAAAGAAGTTGCCAAGTTGACTGAGGAGATTTAGCAACTAGCTAGTCAGTGTAAATAGAAAGACATTGTCACAATAGAAGATGGCACTGACACCCCTCCATTGAATTCGAATATACTAACTGAAGAGGAAATTCAAAGCTTAATGATAGATTCAAGCAAACTCTACACTAACCTAAATTTTTTACAATTTGTAGATTATCGAAAGCTTGATAATAAGAAGATTGATGATATTGACATAACAATAGTTATAGAAGATACAAGTATCAAGAAACTTGGTAAAGATTTAATTGTGTTTACACAATTTACTTGTATGCCTATTTTGAAAATAGAGGCAATTCTTGTAAAGGTTACATGCACTAAATTAGTAGAAGAAGAAGTAAAACAAATAGAGAAAGATGTCACTCAAGCTCTTATTTAATTACCAAGTGTAAAGGTCATCAAACACACCACTGAGACACCTCTACAATAGGTAATTCATACACAAGTGCATCAGCCAAGATCGAGATCAAGTGAAATTGGGAAACAACTACAATTATCACTAATGAGTAATACAACCCCATGATCTCAAGACCTAACTCAATTAGGCAAGGATAATGAGTCCATGAGCCTTGATGAGGTAATCAAATTACCTATGTATGATTTGAACAATCTAACACTCGAGAAAATAGAAGAGCTACAAAGCTTTATGAGTTGTAAGGCAAAGCAAGAACAACTAAGAAGAGATAAGAAGAGAAGGTAGGTAATACATACTATCAAAGACATTTTTGTAGAGGCATTTGAAATCACAAATTTGAATAATCAACATACAATTTTGGATAAACTAGTATTTTTAGTTGATAAGATTTAGATGGAAGATATCAAAACCAATGACAAATTTTTATAATGGTCTGAAAGAAGAGTTGAACATAAAGTGCTAGATGAAGTCTTATAGGAACTTGTACATATAAAAGTTGAGATTTCTACACCAATCACACAATTGGACACAATTTTGCAAACCATTAATTCATTGTATTTGAAATTGTGTGATATTAATTTCTTTATAGTTGATACTACATGTTCATTAGAGTTGTTGCATGCAAACATAAGAGAAACTGTAATTACATTGGGAAAGAATGCACATTCAAGCTCATCCTCATTTATTGAGCTGACATTTCGTCAAAAGAGGTTAGCTGAGCTCATAGATAAAGACATGGAGATTAGGAATAAGTTGACATTGATTCAACTTTAGTTACTCCTACTTATAGATATTATTCAGAAAGAGATATATATTACCAAGAACATCTTGAAGAAAGATACACACTTTTTACACATTGCATGATTTATTGATCTAAATACCAAGCTAGAAATTCAGTTTCAAATTTTGGATCAAGTTAAGGGGAGATGGAATAAAGGCTATGCCAATATTGTGGCAAGTCATTAGCAATTATTTAATAAGTACAAGTTAGCCCCTACAGCCCCAAGCGAACAGTGACAAAAATAAGGGGTATATAGATCTAAAATAATGAGAAAAGGGGAAATAAGAAATGAGAAAATTAAGGATTAGATATTAAACATCATATTTTACAGATTCAAACTATGGTCTTAGGTAGAGTACCCATTTTTAAAGAAATTATTATTCATGACAAAGTGATTTTGCCACTAATGTCAAAGGGGAAGATTTTTTAATCTCTAAGCCTATGTTTTCTATTAATTTCCAAATACTTAGTCATCTACTAGGAAAGATTACACGGTCATCACTATGACCAAGTTATCTAATAAAGGCTGAGCATACAAAGCTTATACTGAGTAGGATAGTGATTTTTGAGTATTCAGTTGAGACCAAGCACATGTACATGCTGAGAAATATAGTTGGAACTAAGCACATTGACAAGTAAATGATTTCATAACAAGAAGGTATATAGAAGTTGAGTGACAACATGGAGGAGTCTACATGATTGAGCATTAGAGCATTCAAGTGCCAAGAAGTTTAGTTTTGTTATATGAGTTTGTAATGGTATAAACACATATGTAAACTATTTTGGTCAACTTTTATATGACATTTAATATTTGTAGAGCTAGCTAAGAAGGTGATCACACATCATTACAAAAAGTAATGATCCCAAGGTGTGTAATTCAACCAATCAGATAGAAATGACAAAAGATGATGAATTGTAAACCGTCAATCAAGATCTAGAACCTTCATAGAACATATATTTAAGGAGGATTCTAACCCTAGAATCAATGCATGCATGAATGAAGGAATAATTGGGTGTATGTGCATGTGAAGAAGAGAAGACTAAGTTTGAAAGAATATCAGATAGAGAGATATCAGATTAGTGAAGGATTGAACAAAGATATTAGATTAGTAGATCAGATCAGAGATACAACAAAGAGGAGACCTAAGACCAACTTACAGAGAAAACCAAGGGTCAAGTTGTAAGGCCCACACTAGTACCCTCTTCTAGATCCAGATGAAATAAATATGGTTAGGAGTTAATTGAGTTATGATTTACATTTTGGGATCCTATAGGAGACTAATATAAGTTTTGATACTTTATCCAGTAACATTAGGTCGATAAGATAAGACCACATGAAAATGAGATTTAAATGTTCAAGACAAGAACCTGACCATGAGACACTATGGATGATCTACTAGGCAGTTAGGAAGGATAAAATAACATTCAGCCTACTAGGAACAACTATGAGCATAGGGTATGATGATAATCAGATGAATGGGTATGTTTGAAATTGGTCCTAAATTATAATGACATAATTAGTGAAACATTCTAACAATCTATGGAGTTCAACCTAGAAAATCACATAAACCTCTCATAATGTGATAAAGGGATATTGCTAGGAACATCACTATGTTTAACTTGATCTAAAGTTACTAGTTAACCGGTTTGTACATTAGTGATTTTCAGTTAGGACATATATGTTAAGATCCATTTTATATTGTTTTTATGATTTACTAAAGATGGCTTAGAGTTTCATTGTTATGTGAGAAAGAGTTGTGATGATACTCTAATTGAAAATGAGTTATATTAAGAAAGATTACTATTGATACACATATTCGATATTTCAATGTTTTAAATATGTTATGAGAAGGATAATGCAATGTTTTGAATATGCACTTAGATGAAAGTTAAATGGAATATGATATTGCAGTGTTTTCTTGATAGTACTTAGAACATAAATGATTAGATGATAATTAATTGTGTACATTCGTGAAAAGTATGAGATAATGGATTTATGTTGTATAAGTTTGTATGTATCCTATACTATTTTATTAGGTTACTGATGTTTAAGTTGAGTGTGCAGGAAAGTTGAACCATGGAGATTAATGGGGAAACAAGGTTCAATCTTATGTGAACATAGTAAAGCCAAGGTGAATCTTTGGAAGATTCTAAACCTCGTTGTATTTTGTTTCTTTTGTAATGTGATTGTGCATGAGTGTTACAGTCAGAGAGCATGATTAATTAGAGACATGTCATTGTGGTGTGTAAAGTGTTTTAACATGTGTGCGTGTGTGTGTTATTTGACACTTGTATTGTTTATGTGTAAATGACATGTCAAATAGGATTCTTTGGCATGAAGTCACTTAACCTAAGCCTAATCCTCATTGCGAAATCAATTAAACCACCTTGGAGAGTGTTAGGAAGAGTCACCCTCTTGACGGAATTCAAGTTATAAGTTGATGGGAACTTTAGAGAGCCTAAACTGTTTTCCAAGTGTTAATTCTGTGGAAATAAGTTACCCACATGGTAATAGTATGGGTTAGGGGTTTAAATATAATCATAGGTGGGTCTAGGGGACCTAGGGGACCCTCAAAAAAAGTCATTTCCAAGCCAATTCGAAAATCATATTATCATTTGACTTCTTCCTTCATTACACCACTTGGTTAAGTCCTCATTGGTGGAAAGAATACAAGAAAGTAAGAGAGCTAGGTGAGGATGAAAGTGAAGGTCTTTATAGGGAGCTTGTGCCAATCTTGGGGATCATCCACCCACTCTCTAATTTTAGAGACAGCCAGAGATTGGGAAGGAGAAGTTTGGAAACCAAGCAGGAAGAGGTCTTCATTCCATTGCCATAGCTTGTAAGCAGGTTAGTGCTTCATGCCATGCTTTCTTTATATTCCATAGCTGAAATGGAAAATAGTAAGAGTGTCTTTTATAGGATTGTTCTTGGGATTCTTGTGTTGTGATGTATTGTGAGGGTGTGTTTGGTTTATGAAATTTCTTGGGATTTCCTTAAGATTTTCTTGTTTTGTTTGAATGTTGAAATTTGTTCATGGGTGTGAAGGCTTCACTCACCCTTGGGAGGGAAGAGCAAGCCTTGGGTGAAGGGGTTAGTTGGGCTTGAGATATAGTTGAGAACCTTGGAGCATGGTCTCCATTGTATGCAATATGTTTTCATTATTTTTTATGGACAATAAGGAGAGTGATGGTGTGGTAAGGAGGTTGATAAAGTATGGAAATACAAGGATTCTTTGGTTGATGGTAGTATGATTGGAGGAGGTTTGTGAAAGCCCCAAAAGGGCATGAAAACTTGTTGTTTATGGAAGCCTCAAAAGGGCATGAAAATTGTGATTTTAGCTTTGGTATGTAATGGCAAGCCTCCTAATTGAAAGCCCACCTTTACCCAATGTTTATGATTCCATTTGTGGATCATTGTGCAAACCTTGGTTGGGGTTGTAAATGTGTTTGCAAACTGTGTGATTGTATAGTTTATGTTACTGTGATGATGTTTGGATGTACCCCGATTGAGTCTTGTTTCCCCTAGCATGGGGGTGGCCTCTTTGAGGCCTACGTTGGGAGGTGAGCCTCCATGGTTCGTTATTTTCACCTTTTATTTGTAGGACTCTATTGGATGATTTTGAGAATTTGAAGCTCTTGTTGTTCCTCCATGTGCCTCGGAGATAAAGACCTCCTTTGTTGTATTCAAGCTGAGATTATGAGCAAACTCCAATCTGTTAATGAGTCTACATGTATTGTAAGGCCTTAATTAACTGTCATTTGGAAAGGATGTGAGAGTCCATGTGTAGTAAGAAGCATATCTATTGTGTATATTTTGATACAAAGATTTCATCACCTTTATGGAATATCATGGAAGGGAAATCTAATGTGACAGTTTAGCTGTTTTATTACCTTGGATAGGAGCATCTTACTAGAGTTTAGATTACTTAATGTTTGGAGTGGTATATAGAAGGATTTTCCAAACAAAATTGATATCATAGAAGAGATAATATTCATAGGAAGGATTATCCTGGTTGATTGTTATTATCATTTTAGTTCCAATGTGTACCAATTGTGAATATACATTTAAATCTAGATTTGTATGAGAAGATAATATTGATCCTTGAGAGAATGGTTTCTAAATTTCACAATTCATAAATAGGGATGATCCAGATAAATTCATATAAAGTCTTGTCATGAAATGTTATCTATTGGATTAAGTTTGATGTTTGAATGCTAAATGAATCACAATTTTAAACCTATACTTAGTTTATAATTATCTCCTAGTTATCGTTGCAATAATTTCACATGAGCATCCTAGATTACAAAAGAAGAGAATTTAGTGAATGATATAGAATGCATAAGAGTATAAAAAGAACTTGTTGTAGGTGGTCATTCATTCTTTGGATTTTATATGGAAGAGGTAGAAATAATAATTGCGAAGAGGTAGAAATAATAATTGCTAATACAGAGCAATATAATATTCAGAGCATACACTAGAGTATCTTCTAAATAAAATAATCGTATAGGCCCCGTTTGGTGAGCGGAATAGGAATACGTATTCCGAAATAGAGCGTATTCCTGTTCTCCGTTTGGTTCAGCCAATATTTGATGAGAATTCGCGGACCCGAAAATTTATGTTTTCTAAAATTTAAAAAATGGAATAGGAATACGTATTCCAATACCACCTATTTTGGTGGAATTGCAAAACCCCATTTTTGGGCCAAAAATGAAATACGTATTCCATTTTTGCTTCGCATTCCAATCCCGTTTTGGTGCATCCAAACAAGAAACTCGTCATTTTTGGAATACGTATTCCTATTCCGCTCACCAAACAGAGCCATACTTATTTAACAAGCAAAACATCACATAATAAAATAATCTAAGAAAACACCTAAGGTACGAGCCATTATCATTCCAAACTTAAAATGTCAAAAAAAATATTAAAGATGGAGTGTTCCAAGCAAGGGTCGACCTAGCAATTAGAAGAGACATTTACTAATAAAATAATAAACAAAACAAAACCCAAAAAAAGAACAAACTGCAAGTCAAATGACGCCTACCCTTTTAAAGGGGAAATGATGCCGTCCTTGACTTTGGTGCAGCAATCCTGTCAGCAACTTAAATGGGCACCTAATGTTTGGAAAAAGTGGAAGAAGTTTTAAAGGATATTCCCCACCCACCACCTCACGTTAAGGAAGGACAAAGAATATCTTAACATGTAAAAAAAATGAAGTTAATGACATGGTCGAATTCCCAAAAATAGACAAGCTGCCACTTGACTTGATGTTTTAGGGGGATGTGACTCATGTCACCCCACTTTGGGAGAAGAGAAAAAGGTACGTGAGCTTCTAGTGGGAAAAAGAAGAAAGACTTTGCATTAAATAGAAACTAATAGGTAGTAAAGGGTGGCAGATTTTTAGTCTCATAAATTAAGGAAGGTATTATTATAGTGGAATTAGAATTTGTAATCTCATGTAGAGTCCATGTCTAATTTTGATGTGGTCAAGTCTAGTGTTAGGATCTAAGGATAGCTAGACTCTAGGCATTGGAACTTCTAGTATTAATGGGATAATTAAAAAGGGCTATTTTAATACTAGTGGAATTAGAATATAATAAGAGTTCAATGATGTCATAGGGTAGTATGACTATAGGATAAATTAAGAAAGTCATTATAAGATATAAGGTATGTGGTCAAAGGGATAATGTTCAAACAAATTTTCATTAGTTAATAATCCACATAAATTACTAGTTAGCTAGTGTTCTTCAACATGTATTGGTAGTGTGCTAATGTAGTATGGTTAGGAAATAAGTGATACAAAAGGGAACGAGTTAGTTAGTAATAAGTCATTTGTAAGTTGAAAGTATTAATGCGGGCAATAAATAATAATTTGTGAATGGACATAGATGAATTGGTGGTAGCTGTGAGAGCATATAAAGTATCGGAATTGGATATTTATTGACATATTTCATATAGCATCCTCATCATCATTAAGACCAATACACCTACTCTTACTACCAACATTAATAACTACGTATAGGTTAGGAGAACCACATTAAAGGTGAGTATGACTAATGTTAGGAACATGCCATGTTAGACGAGAAGGAGGTACGATGTATTGGCACATTAACCACTTATGTGATTACAACCCAAAGGAAAAACTGAGTCCAAAGGATCTAACACAAACTCTGAAGCCTATTTTAAAAAAGAAGAATGCATCTATAAGCAAAAATAGTAGAAATCAGTATCCTACATATCCTATTGAACTAAATCATTTCTCGTGACCCTAAGTGGATGTAGGAAGAATGTCTAACTAATTGGTAATCTAGTTGTAACATACATATGTATAATGGAGGCTATTTAGGCTTACTAAATTAATTGAGAATAATAAGAAGTAAACTAAAAAAAAAAAAAAAAAAAATTAGTCATGTTTCGTCTTGTTCATTTTAGTGTTTCACCTAGTTACTTTCAGGGCATGACACAAGTATTGAATCAGTTACTATTAATTGAGTCGGGGTAAATATCTTAATGGAGTGGTTTTTACAGACCTATGGAAGTCTAATCATCAGAAATAACTAGCAAGGATGATTTATCAAAAGTAAAAATTGTAATTTAATAATTTTTCTTATTAATGTATATGATCCTATACAAAATAATTTAAAAAGGAGGTATGGGATAATATAAGGGGTTTTAATGGAATAAAATCTAGGTTTTAATTACATAGGAGGGGACTTGAATAGACTTTTATAAACTTGAAAATGGGGTATACAAATAGGGTCCCAAACCCAAATAGACTATAGTGAATGTGTAAATAGGAGTAGATTATTGGAAATAAAAATTGGCAATGGCTCACATTCATGTGGAATAAAAAAAGGATGGGATTTAGTCACATAGATGATAAACTGGAAAAAAAAAATCAAATGGAATTTAGTAACCTTCCCTTATGATCTTAAATCAACAATTATGTAAACCATACAACTAATACTTGAGGGAGATACACAATCCCTAGAATTAACCCTTCAAGTTTGAGAAAATGTGAATGAAGGATGACAAATTATTTGAATTAGTATTTCAATATAGTGGAAAGAAGAATAATTTAAGGGTTCAAAATTTTCCATCTAAGTTTTAAAAATAATTAAATAGTTATAGTTACAATAGAATAGGGAACACTTTGAAGATGTATTTGTATCAAATCATGTATATTAAAATAAATTGAAAATCTAAACAAGGAAGTGGCCAAAGAAGGCATAGATTAGAAAATGAATATAAAAGAGAAAGAGTTAGGCAAATATGAAAATATTTTAGAAAAACAAGATTTTTTCTAGAAACAAAAGTCCAAAGAAAAATAGTTAGTAGAAGGTGATTAAAATTCTATTTTTTTGATTAAAGTACCAAACCAAGAATAAGTATACATGGGATCCTCAAGATTAAAAGATAAACCAAAAATATAGTAGTGGATCTTAACAAAATTGCCAAAGGGATAGTAGTATGTATTAAGAAAATATTCAATAACTAAGAAGGTTCAAACCTTGATGCACAAAAAAGAATGTTAGAAAACATACCAATGAGTATAACAAAGGAATAAATTAAAATAATGAGGCTAAAATTTACAATTAAATAAATAGAAACAACACTAAAGTAACTCTATTGTGTTAAAGCCCTAGGTCCTTATGGATTCCCAACATGCTTTCTTCAGAGAGGTTAGTATTTTTAGGAGAAGAAATGGTGGCAACACAAGAAAATGTGAGAAATTAAAAAGGAATATTAAAATAAATTATCAATACTTTAATCACAATTATACCCAAGAAAGAAAGGACACATTTTTTAGATGATTACATACCCATTTCCCTATGTGATACAATATATAATTTTTTTGTTAAAGAATTGGCAAAAAAAATTAAAGAAGATTCTCGCCTTTGTAATGCCTCGCCAAGGGATCCAAAGAATTTCACTAAGTTTGCCAAACAATTTTTTTTTTAAACATAAATTATAAACCATTCACAATATTTTGCGAAAGCAATAGTAACATCCAACTGAAAATAACATAACATAACAGATTACATTATTTAAAGATCCCTTAATGTTGAATTACTTCTAATCATAACTATCCATCTAACATCACATCCTTAGCATTGAAATAACAACGATACATCTAATGTTCTTAAACAATATACAAGTGTTTATTTTAGATTGCTCAATCATCCACTATACATATCACAAGGTATGAAAAAGCTTAAAAGAATAAACATCCATGTAAATAAAGTACATCATCATCCCATATTAATCCATGATGCAATAACTTAATGAAACCATACATGATACATCATCATCATAAAGATATAATCATCCATCATAAAAGATAACCATATATAACTAACTAACTAGGTGCACGGTTCCTCCCAACCGTAAATAGCATCATTAGAGCATCATGGATCCTAGCCATCCCTCCATGCGTAACATTCCAAAGCACCGAAGAGATCATCGGCTATAAACATAGTAGGAATGTCACTCCTAAAACATCCTACTACCATGCAAAGTAAAGCATAAGATAACATCATCTAACATAAGCAATTCATCAATATGAGAAACATACCAATAAATACATCCATCATAAGGTATATCATCTATCATAATGATCCAAGAACAGAATGAAGATAAATACCAACCAATAATACTCCAGCCACGGTGTCTCAATGGATCTCAAATGATAAGAGTGCAAAATACACTACCACCCGACCGCGTGGAACCTAAGTGGTCCACTCCCACCGTGCTGAGGAGATAATCTCAAGTCCCAAGCAGGATATCAAAACCACAAAGTATAAATCTCTTTAAGTCCAGGAATCCTAAAAGTATACTAACTCAAAGGTTCCAACACACACAAAATCGACATCTAATTCCCAGAGGCACAACAATAACATGTAGGAAACCTACTCTGCAAGCGGGAAAGTGTCATCGCATTTATCTCGTACAAGTTACCCAGGCAGTTAGCTAAACTCCACGGGTCCATATAGATCTCATGCGGCCACTAGTATCCTCTCATACTGACGAGGCATACTATCGAATGCAAGGTCGCAACCATGCGTCTCACTACTCCCATCCTAGCCTGTACAAGCGCTCAAGGCATGGGCGAGAACCAAAACTCTTATCTTTTTAAGTTCATTTAATCCCCATTTAGTGTGTAAATGTTATCACTTATTAACCAAACTTGCAATGAGTTATCCTGGCAGCCTCTTAGGGCCCCGACCCCCATTGCAAGCCACTTCCCGACACTACAAGTAGATAACCTACCCTAATGCTCATGGAATCATAAATCACCACAGTCCTGTACAAGCGACTGTAAATAAAATCCAAAAGATAATCCATAAAAAGAATCATCAAATATCCACAATAAGAATCATCAAATATCCATGATAAAATCATCAAATATCCACAATAAAAATCATCAAATATCCATGATAAAATCATCAAATATCCACAATAAGAATCATCAAATATCCATGATAAAATCATCAAATATGCATAAAAGCATCAAATCTCCATGAGCAACATCCATAGAAAATCATGACCACAACAGTTCTCTATTGGCAACTGAAGGCATCACTGATAATCATAAGTATCCATTGGTTCTCAATAACCAAAATATATCATCACATCATTTGGTTCTCAGCAAGCAACCAAGAATATCTCAAAATCATACTGATCAAATATCTCAAAAATCATATTGATCGAAGACTCCAAAACGGTTGAGTCAAACATGTCGCATCATGACATCATCAAGAATAAATCCACATCATAGTCCCATCATGACGACTAGAAAATAATCCAAGGATAACTGACCGATGACTCAAAAATGATTAGCTCAAGTATCTCATACACATACATCTCAGCTTCACACATGAAGACTGATGAACAAATACAAACATTTCGTAGGGCATACGATCACATTAACATGGTTGGGCTTATAAAGATCGAGACCAAATAAGATCAACATGCCAACACAT
The DNA here is from genome assembly GCA_028749045.1 of Cupressus sempervirens. Lineage (NCBI taxonomy): Eukaryota > Viridiplantae > Streptophyta > Pinopsida > Cupressales > Cupressaceae > Cupressus > Cupressus sempervirens. Next base: position 683,677,262 of record CM053793.1, on the reverse strand, counting down.
CTCATAACCCCCGAGCCTCTGGTAACAACCTAGGATTGATCAACACTAGTCAACCCAAAAACCCAAAACAAGAAGCATATAGAATACACGATGCAAACACATGTTTTGGTTTTGCTATAATCTCATTGTTGAGTTAAGTGTAGAGTTTCATTTTTTCCATTTTCAAGTGTAGGGGTTTCAGTTTGCATTTTCAAGAATACTTCAAATGTTTAAGTTTCATCATTTGACCTACAAGTCAACCTATTTGATTCCTCGATAGCATTATCCTTCCATTATTAAGAATTACATTCTAAGAATAACTTAAGGATAAATATTCACTAAACTGATCATCATTGACCCTTGATCAGCTCATTCTCTTTTTAACCATGATCCACATTCTAATTGATTAACTCTTCTTTAAGGTTACTTCAACTTCCAAAATAAATCAAGGATCATTATTCGTTATCATATAAGAAAGCCAATTATCAATCTTTGATTAAGAATATTATAACTTAATTAAAATGATCAATTAAATCAATCAATTCTCATAAGTGCATAATCCATGACCTTTCAAAATTCTAATAGTTCTCAATTAAAAACTTAATTAAGTATTAGTAAAGTTTGAGTCTTTTAATTTAATCGTTATCATCATTAATAACCATATAATATCTAAGGTCATAATTTAAGTCATAAAACTTATCAATTTTGATATCAATATTTCTACAATCTCATTAAAAGAATTATATCAATTAAATCTCTATTACATAACATAATTATTAATTAAATCTACTTAACTCTAGTTAATTGATTTAATTAATAATTGCACAACCATACCATCAACCCAATGAATATCAGTTAACAGTAGTTTGTACATTAAAAGTCTTACACATATATTTATATAATAATAACTTGTTAATAATTAATAACAAGCTATATTGAAAATCTTAATAATAATTCTATAATGACCACATTCGTCATTTTTTTTTAATGAATGCTAATATTCTCTTAACAAGATTGTATTAATGATAATCACTTAGATCATTAAACTATTATTTATTAATAATTTGCTAGATCCGACAAACATTAACTCAATAAGACTATAAATAATCGATCCAGAGAATCCCTCCATAAACTTCATTAGGTAATACTTTACTGACTCTTATCACCATTAAGGTGTATCGATAAGTTATCTAATAATACATAACGTATTAGTAATAACCTAATATTTCAATCTTATCCCAATATCATTTAGAGTTTTCTAAATTTAAATCAACATAATATAAATTATCATCTTACAATTATTTAATCAATATTAAAATCAACCATTAGACTCCATTTTCTGATTGTTCTAATAATCTTTTGTCTATATAAAAGTTGTTTGAAAAAGATCTCTATCACAAACCAATAAGACTCATTGTAGATTTTAACATGAATAATTTTTAAATTCTTAACATTATCATTTTTATTAAACAACTCTAAAATTGTTCAATATATATTAAATAGTATTCAATATACATTATAAAAAGTTCACTATATAAACTATATTAAAATCTCTTTTCTTTTAATCTATTTACTTAGATTGACTAATAATTAATTACACTTCTTATTAACTAATCTTAATTAAATTAAATTAAATTAGATTAGATAATAGACCATATAAAACTAATGCATATTAATAAAATTCTAATAAGAAAAGATTACAATAATATCTTTAATTCATTAAATAATCTCCACTAGATTATCTCTAATCAAATTTGTTGATAACTATTTAAACCATTATTTATTAATAGTTTGTTAAACCCAACAAACATTAATAAATAATAAACTCATCAAACTATAGATAACCGGTCTTAAAGAAACTTTATAAAGCTTCATTGGTTAATATCTAACTAACTCTTAACTATATATTAAATAGTATTTAATATTAAAAGTCATCTATTCTCTATTAATTCAATATCTCTATCCATCAGCTCCATCCACAACTTTCCATTAAAAATCTTCATTAATTCATTTAGAACATTCTTATTAGTCTTTAGACTAATTAAATAATTATTAAATCTAATTATATTACTTTGATATATTATTTTTGTGAAGTTTAAGCATAAAGAACTCTTGGTTATGGGAAATGAAGAAATATCTGTCTTTGAATAAAACAGTCCCAGTACGACGGCCATAACTCCATAATGAACCGTTGGGTCGGGCTGAAATTTAAATATGTTGGAAAGGGCCAAGTTGCGCCGATTCTGACTGAAGCGATCGAAGAAATTCGATCCCGATAAAAAGTTATGAATGACTGAGTTCGAGTCTATCCAAAAGGCAGCGACATGACAGTTTGTGATGAATTAAAAATTTCCTCTTAAAATAATTGTTCTCTAAATTTATCCAATAATTTCACTAATGAATTTGACCATAAATCTTGAAACCATTTTCAAATCTATTTCAATTTGATTCTAATTCGAACCCAAACCTGTTTAGATCTAATATCTTCCTTAATTGGATCTAGGGTTTTCTAATGTTTCCTTCTCCAATAAATACATATCTAGATACCAATTTTCAATTTTAGATTCAATCACAAGAGTATTCAGACACATAGACATGATAAGGACAGGAAGAGAAGTAGTGCAAATAGAGTGTGAGATTATCACGAGTGCACCTGGACACTGATGCTAATCCCCCATGCCTCAGAAGTTCATAGAAAATCTCTTCCTTCTCTGTCGTCCGCGTTTCCTCCAAGATCCGAGCCAATCGAATCCTCCAAGTGACTAGAAGAGCTAGAAGAAGCATGGAAGCATATAGAAGCATATGAGCATGAAGAAGAATATGAGCTTGTAGCTTGTAGCTTCCATTAAGCTTCTACTTCAGCTTGTCCAAACACACTAGGAGAGCCTTAATTTAAAGGCCTCTAAGATGCATCTAGAGTGTCTCTAGAAACAACTAGAAGATAAGCATGACAACCAAGCATGGGTCTTCTCCAACCTTCTAGATAAGTCTTAAGGTTGTAGACACCATGTGCTCAAATAAAAATGCTAACTTCTAATTGTAGACAACTTATGCATTCTTAGAGTGCAAACTTCTGTGTTGTCTACATGACAACTCCCGAGAATTTACAAACTCCTATGTGAGCAAATATTAAAATAATACACATTAATTAATATAATATTTAATTTACTCTTTATTTACTCTTTTCAATTTAATTTATTTATTTATTAAATCTCATGCACTAACTTTAATAATTCCACTTTTAAATTTCATTTTCCAAAACTTAATTGCTAAAATATTTATTAGCTTTAATAATAATATTATTTAGTCGTTTATTTAAAAATGAACTCCAAATATATTATTATAAATATTGTCACATTCCAAATTTAATATTATAACTTTTATCTTCAAATTTAATTATTTTATTTAATTAATTTCCCAATTAATTAAATAAAATAAATATTAAAATATCATATTAATTTTCCATTTAATTAAACCATTAATTAAATATTTTAATTAGGCTTAATTAATAGAAAATACATCAAAGACTCTCAAGGTAAAAATACGAAAAAACCCATCATAGCCAAAATACATACAAAATCAAACCAAGTGTTTAAATCACGAATTACGTTATCCAAAGTATTCAGAGGGTACTCAACTCAGATACTTGTCCTAATTTTCCAATTAGAACAAATGGCTTAAAAGGGTTGGGATTTGGACTTGAGAATTTATCTCCCCTCTCTTATCATTGAGATAGTGTGATAGGGTACGCTCATCTTGGCAATTCAGGGAAGTTGATACCCAGTACCTGCAACCTGCATAAAAACCACGCATGTACAAGCACAATATATATACTAAACTAAACAGACAATGGCAGGAAGTGGTGCATCGTGTAGATCCCGACTAGCAGGTGACTACGACTCCCTTCCTTAACCACATCAGACACGCCATACAAAAGCAAACACACAAAACAAACACACACACCATACACATGCAAGTATGGGGTAAGTATCCATAATAAAACACATATGATAATAAATCATCTAACTAATCATCATTAATAACTGAAAGCAATGTAATAATCACCATCAATAATTGCGAACACTAAAAATAACCATCATACATACATGAAATGTAAAATCTAAGTAATCTCATCACATAATAAACTGAATCTATATCACAATATCTAATAATCTCATAATAATGTTACTAACCAACAACATAAAACTAGCTCTAAAAGAGTTCAACAACGATAACAAAATGCGAACCAGGGGCAGGCACTACACCCTTCATTATATATAGGGAATAAATAGGATTTTTGCTAGGATGTTTAGAAAGATTAGAATAGCTAAGAGGGGTTAGGGGAGATCAATTATCCTCAGGTCCAGATGTACCAATTCAACAAACAACTTAAAAAAATTTAATCAAACTAATAAATCCACTTGACCAATATAGAAAATCATTAGTAACTAAATATATTCATATCAACATCTAGCTCTCTATTTTAGTGTTAGCCTAATTTTAGAAACATATAATAGTAAATAGCATGATACAAGAAAGCAACATTCACACAAGTATAACACTATGATTTAACGTGGAAACCAAATTTGGGAAAAACCATCAAATAACATGCTATCACTTTTTCACTCTTTTAAAGTGAGCTTGATTAAGAGCCAAACCTATTAAAGGATACAAAATACACTGTTAGGTGTGACCCTATTAAAGGATTTAATTACCTTATTAGGAGTGGCCTTGTCAGAGGTCTTTACAATATCCAATCACAATGTCACCTCAATTAAAGGATTTACAACATGACTGTTAACTCTACCTTTATCAAAGGATTTTTACTACGAAAATGGCTAAAAAGTAACAACTAGGTTGATATAAAATATATCATATACCTCCTTAAATATATAGGTTTAATCTTTGGCTACTTAAACATAACTATAGATCTTAGGGTGTGATCATATTCATTGAATCTTTCAACCATTTTTTCTTTCTTCTTCCTTCCTTGAAAATTCTAGATATTATCTTTACCACATTTTGACTATTCCATAAATGCAACAATATTGGCCTCAAATCTTGATTCTTTCTCAAACTGTAAATTGTTTGACACTCAGTCATCACTATGTTCTTTAGTGGTCATCACTAGGTATCTTAGTCACTAATGATTTATCTCACTTGGATTATACTAACTTTCTTGATGATCACTGTGCTTAGTCTTTACATCATATTTTCTTCATCTTTCTCAGTGATTACCATCACTCGGTTAATACTTACCATTACTTGGCTAATACTTAAGTTCCTTAATCTTTTGTTTGATATTCCTTAACTTCTTCATTGACCTAGTAACCTATTTCTTTGTCAAACTACTATTTTACTTAACTTCTTGACTTTTATCAATCATCTCTTTTACACTTAAACTTGTCTTTCTTCTTCACTTAATACAATGATCAAACAACATATTATCTTGTCAAATACTAACTAGTCAAGTGCCCTTTGTAGTTCCTTCATACTTACTCCTCCTTAATCAACCACTTTACTAGTTCATTTTGTTAACTCTCTTTTTAAATCCTCTTCATCAATCAAATAGTATGACACTCTATACCATTAGAAAATATCTTACTAGTAAGGTTTTGCATTAATGAAAACATAACAATTTTTCCAATTGTAGTTCCAACAATCTCCCTCTTTTGTATTGATGGAAACACCTTTAGTTACCATGCAATGGAAAAAGTGTTCTTTGGATTTTCACTGTCAACTCCCTCTAATCACTATATCATATATTCATTCTAATTCTGATCCATGCAACCTCTAATATGCTCCCTCTTTTTATTTCAATAAACTTCTCCCTTTATGATACCAATTAAGATTCTAATTGTAATACTAATTGTATTGACTCCCTCTTTGACATATCTCTCATTCTCTTTAGATATTGGATGGTAACTCGGTACACATTTCCCTCTTCAACAAAAATGCCAAAGACAATATCCTCTGTACTAACTGATCTTTGAATTATCTCTCCTTCTGTCATCTTTGTTTGTCTTTGTCATTGACTATATCACCATGTGTTTGCTTGCAATCTAATATACTCATGCCAATTTCCTTCTATTTACACCTTTAGGATGCTCCTAAAGTGTGACCTCCTACATCAATCTATAAGATATTTTGATCATAACAATTGATACATTGCTTCTTTCCTTCTTAGTTTACTTCAAATAGGGGTATGACCCCTAAGTTACTTCTAAGATACACAAATGAGTCCTTGGGTAATGCCTTAGTGAATATATCAGCTATATGCTCCTTTATAGTCACATATTCTAGTCTTACTTCTTTGTCTTGCACTAATTCCCTTAAGTATTGATACTTGATTGAAATGTGCTTTGTCTTTGTGTGCATCACAAGTGTCATAGATATTTTTATAGCACTTGTGGTATCAAAATATATCACCACATGTTTAGTAATGTTGGGATTGAACCACAAATATAAATAACAATTACATGCAAATATAAACAATATTAGAAAATAATAGATCACATAGAAAAGAACACAAGACACCAAGACTTAATGTAGTTCACCCAATCTCTGAGCTATGTCCACCAAATAACAAGTCCAATATTATTATGATCTAGTGATTACAACCTAAGTATAATCTATAATCCCTTACATCTCAATATTGTTGCAAGAACCAATTTTTGTATCACCCAAAATGAAATAATACCTAACCCTAAGCCCTTTTATACAAGTATTTTTACCACTTTAGGGGTATAATTAATAATTACATGTCAACCCAAAATCCTGATAAAATAGGGCCCACTTTTTTTTTCTCAAGGTCAAATGAATAGCTATCGCTTAACAGCCCTAGGTATTGGGGGCTACCACCCCTAAACAACTACTCAAGGCCCAGCCTAACCCCAAATCCTATCAAGGAATTATGGAGTATGTATAATACTTCCTTGATAAGTCACCACAATCTAACAATCTCCCACTTAGGGACTAATTAGGTTCCACACTAGACAATAATCTCCCACTTGGAGACTGATCCATGGGGCTACCACTGGATCAAACCACCCTAGACTTTGCTATTATTTTATTCTCATTCAGTCTAAAGACCAAAAAAAGTTGAAGAGGAATTTAGCTTCTCCCTTGGCACTACCTTTCTAAACATAACCACTAGATTTCCATGTGTATGTATCTTGTCCAACTTTAACTGGCCATTATCCAAAACTAATTGAATGAAATGGTACTACAATTGTATGTGTTTGGTCTTTGAATGTAGAGAAGAATTCTTCACGAGATGAATGACATTTTGACTATTTGTAAATAAATAATTATCCTTTTGAGGGTGTCCCAATTCTTCCAAGAAGAACTAAAGCCATATCATCTCCTTGGCTGCCTCTATAGTGGATAAAGCATGACCCTTCTATATCCTAGAAACCTAGTTCATGACTACCCTACCAATAGTAAATACATACCCTATAGTACACCTCTTGGTATCAATATCCCCTACCAAATTTGAGTCAACATATCCCTATAAATTAGTAGTAGAGCCCCCAAAATGTAAACACTTACTAGATGTTCCTCTCAAATATCTAAGAATCCATTTTACTACATTCCAATGCTCAATTCCTAGATGACTCATATACCAACTAATGATTCCCAATACATGTGCAATATTTGGCCTTATACATACCATAGCGTACATCAAGCTTCCTATAGCTAAAGCATAGGGTACCTTGGACATCTTGTCCTCCTCTCCCTGTGTCTTGGGATGCATCTCCTTAGTCAACTTCAAATGACTAGGTAAAGGTTTGCTGACAACTTTAGCATTCTCCATAGAGAAATGTTGCAACACCTCAACATAATTAGCCTGAGATAGCATCAATTTTCTATTCTTCCCATCTCTACAAATCTTCATACCAAGGATTTGTTTTGCTGCTCCCAAATCCTTCATAGAAAATGCATGTGCTAAGTGGCATTTCGGCCCCTTAATATGATCCATATTAGACTCAGCTACAAGAATAGAATCAACATATAAATATAAAATAATGTAATTGTCATCATCCAACCTCTTAAAGTAAACACAATTATTTGAATGACACCTACTATATCCATGCTCATGTATATAATTTTCAAATTTTAGATACCATTGTTGAGGTGCTTGCTTCAAGCCACATAAACTTTTTTTCAATTTGCACACTAAGTTCTCCTTACCTTTGACCTCAAATAACCATGAAGAAAGGTTGTTTTAACATCAAGTTACTCCAAATACAAATCTTTAGTAGCCGCAATACCTAAAATAGTGCAAATGGAAGTCATCTTAACAACAAGAGAAAATATCTCATCAAAATCAATGCCCTTTTTCTATACAAATCATTTTACAACTAACTTGGATTTAAATATTTTCTTACCTCCATCCTCTTCTTTTAACCTATAAACCCATTTATTCTATAAAGCCCTTTTTCTTGTAAGAAATTTGCATAAATCTCAAGTCTTATTTTTCAACAAAGAGTCCATTTCATCTTTCATTGTAGACTCCCACTAAATCTTAGTATCCACCTGCACAACTTCATCATAACATTTAGGTTCACCAAAATTAGTAAGTAAAATAGAATACAAAGAGGGAGAAAATATTTTTGGAGTTCTAATTAGCCTTGCTGACCATCTAACATTCACTGGTGAGTTTGGTATTTTTTGTTGTAGTTATTATACATCATGAGGAATTTCCAGAACATCATCTTTTGGAGTATCATCGAACACTACATAATCATCTTCTTTCTTCTCATGTTGTTGCAACAGATCTTTGTACAACACTTTCTCATTGAATATGGCATCCCTACTTACAATTTTATGATTTTCAAAACTCCTAAGCCTATAAACAAATTCATTAATGTCATATCCAACAAATACACATTTCTTTGACTTAGCTTCTAACTTGGTTCTATTTTCAGAATCTATATGAGCAAATGCTTCACAGCTGAAGGTTTTGAGAAAAGAATAATTCACCTTCTTACTAGTCCATGCTTCCTCTAGAATACCACAACCCAAATGAGTAGAGGGACTCTATTAATCAAATATACAACACTATTGATAGCCTCCACTCACATGTGTAAGGTAAACCCAACATGCAACCTCATGCTCCTTGCATGCTCCATTATAGTCATGTTCATGCGTTCAACCACTCTATTTTCCTGTGGAGTCCTTGGAATAGTTTTTTGTCTATGAATACCATTAGTGGAGTAATAATCTTTAAATTTATGACTGCAATACTTACCATAATTATCAAATTAGAGATATTTTAATTTCTTACTAGTCTCATTTTCAACCAAGCATTTTCATTTTTTTAAAGTTTGAAATACATCAGATTTTTGTCTAAGGAAATAAACTCATACTTTTCTAGTTGCATCATCAATAAATGTAACATAATAATGAGAGCCACCAAGGGAACATACCTGAGCCAGTCCTCATACATTGGTATGCATAAGCTTTAATTTCTCCTTTTAATTTTCCTTCCTAATTTTCACAAAACTCTCTCTTTTGTTTTCCATGCACACAACTTTCATAGAAATCCATATTAACACATTTTAGACCTAGTAAAACTTTCTTTGAATGAAGTATTTTAATATCTTTCTCATTCATGTGCCTGAGTTTGTTGTGCTACAATGCTATATCAAAATCTACAACAGCTATTTGTTCTCCCTACTCAACTGCAACAACTATTCCTAAACATTCTTTTTTCTCTGAAACAATTAAAGTAGAAGGAACAATGTGACCTATAAAAAGATATAAGGTGCCTACTTTCACACCTTTTGCTACTACAAGGGAACCTTTTAAAACCTTTAAATTTTTATCATTAAAAGTAACTACACGACTCTCATCACCAAGTTTCCCTACTGAAATTAATTCCTACTCAGCGTTGAAACATGTCTTACCTCATGTAATAACTAGTGATTCCCATTCTGCAACTTAATCTTAGCTTTTCCCTTTCCAACAATTTGATAGAGTTCATCATCCCCCAAATAAACAAGCCCAAAATGCCCTTGGACATAATCAATGAAATAACCTCTATGAGGTGTAGAATGAAATGAAGCACTAGAATCTAAAGCTCATGAATCATCAACACTTTCTAAAGATAGAAATAAAGCATCCTCTTTAGATTTGTTACTTACAAAATTTGCCTCCTTTTCTCCATCTTGCTCTTCTCCTTCATTTTTCTTTCAAATCCAATAGTGCTTCTTCTTATCCCTATTTTACCACAGTACTAGTAGTTGTTTGGTCCTCTCAACTGAGATCTCCTCCCCTTTGACTTTTCTCTTGATTTCTCATGATTTCCAAAATTATTTCCTCTCTTAGCCATTGTGCCTCGACTTTGTGTGTTCAAAGAACTTCCTAATATAGATCCACATGAGGTTTTCCTACAAGCCTCCTCACTCAAAATAACACCAATCACATCATCATATTTTAGGGTACTAGATCGAAAAACAAAATTACTCACAACCATTACCAAGCCATTCCAACTTTCAAAAAAAGAACACAAAATCAAGAGAGCCCTAATTTATTTATTATAATTAATACCCACAAAGGATAACTGACTAGTAACAATATTAAACTCATTTAAATGATCCACAACAGATCCACCTTCAATCATTTTCATATTAAATAAACACTTCATGAGAAATACCTTATTTGAAGCAAAGGGCTTTTCATATAATTTCCCTAGGGTTTTCATCAACTCTTTTGTTTTCTTCACTTTTGTAATATTAAATTCTACTGATCGTGCTATGCATAATTGAATGCTTCCAAGTTTCTTTCTATCTAAAAGATTTTAGTTGTCATTTGACATAGATTCCTGATTCTTGGTTTTTCCTTCCAACAATTTCCATAAATCCTTCTAATAGAGATAGTTCTCCATTTGCACCTTCTATAACTAAATTTTTTTCCTATTAAACTTGTCAACCCTTAGCTTACCCTCCTCTACCATCGCTCCCACTCAACCATGAGACTTTTCTATAGAGGATAACTAAAAAATAACCTTTCTTTGATACCACTTGTTAGGATAAAACCATGGACATAAATGACAATTACATGCAAATATAAATAATATTAAAAAATAATAGATCACACAAAAAAGAACACAAGACACCAAGATTTAACGTGGTTCAGCCAATCCCTAGGCTACATCCACCAAATAACAAGTCCAATATTATTACTATCCAGTGATTACAACCTGATTATAATCTGTAATGCCTTATAGCTCAATACTACTATAAGCACCAATTTTTACATCACCCACAGTGAAATAATCACTAACCCTAAGCCCTTTTATACAAGTATTTTTATCACTTTAGAGTTATAATTAATAATCACATGTCAACCCAAAATCCTGATCAAATAAGGCCCAAAAAAGGCTGAAGAATTATGGAGTATGTACAGTACTTCCCTGATCAATCACCACAATCTAACAAGTAATGTCTTTCTTTATACCTTCCAATAATTGCTTGATCCACACTATGTTTATGCAATTAATTTTTACCAGAATGTATTCAACTTTTGTCATGGATTGTGAAATATAAATTTTCTTCTTACTTGTCCTTGAAATAAATCTCCTTCCTAGGAAGAAATATCCTCGACTTTTACTCTTTCCATCATCAATGTTTCTAGCCTAGTCAACATTTGTGCAACCTTTCAACTCAAACTTTTCATTCTTCTTATACCATAAACCATAGTCTTTTGTTCCTTTCAGATATCTCAATATCCTTTTTATATCCATGAGGTGGTTATCCTTAGGATTAGCAAAAAATCTTGCAATAATTTCAACTACTAATGTAATTCTAGGTCTTCATGAACAACATATTGCAATTTTCCAACCATTGACCTATACAATGTCTAATTTACTTCAGCATAATCATCATTCTTTGAAAGTTTATGACTAATATTAATAAGTGTTCTAGCTGGTCTTAAATATTTCATTCCAAATGTCTTCAATTATTCCTTGATACATTTTATTGTCTAATGTATTATACCTCCTTCCATTTGATAGACTTGGAAACCAAAAAAGAATTTTATTTCTCCAAACATTGACACCTCAAATTCTTTCTTCATCTCATGAGAAAATTATTTGCACATTAAATCATGTCTACCAAATATGACATCATCAAAAAATATTTCAGCTAAGAATATATTATCCTTGGATTCACTTTTCAAATATAGATTGTAATTATCATTAGTTCTTGCAAAACCAAATCTCATCAAATATACATATAATATTCCATACCATGCTCTAGGAGATTGTTTCAAACCATACAATGCTTTGTGCAACTTACATACCAGTTTATTCTTGCAAGGTTCAACAAATCCTTCAGGTTATTCAATGCAGACTTCATCTTCCAAGATTCAATTCAAAAATGTATATTTGACATCAATTTGATATACCTTGAATCATTTTGAAGTAGCATATGCAAGTAATGTTCTTACTCCTTCCAACTTTACAACTAGAGAAAATGTCTCTCTATAGTCAATTCCTTCCTCTTGTGCATATCCCTTCCAAACCAATCTTTCTTTATTCCTTCTAACTTCACCTTTGTCATTCAAATTGTTTCTAAATACCCTCTTGGTTCTAATCACATTCTTATCCTTTGGCCTCAGTACTAATGTCCATGTTTTTTTCTTCTCTATTTGATCAATCTCCTCATTCATTTCTTTAATCCAATCTTCAATTTCCAATTCATCTTTAACCATTCTTGGCTCAAACTCACATAGTAGATATATCATTCCTCAACTTATTTTTTGTCATGAATCTTAAATGTTTTTCTCCAATGATTTGATCAAGTGTGTGGTGTCTTATCACATATTTTGCTAAAATAGGTTCATATATTTTTTCTCCTTGTTGTAGTTCACTTGGTTTTTCTTTCTCCTCTTCTCCATGTATTTCCTGTTGTAACTTGACTTCCTCTATTTGATGTTTTTTCCCCTCTATATGTGACATGGATCCTATAGCTTGATGCTCAACAACTTTTTGATGCTTGATAGAACTTGTCTATTGTAACTTGATAGTGCCTCTCTACTGATGCTCTATAGTCTCTTTCTCTTATTTAGTTAAAGTACATGGTTCTCCTTCATAGACATATACAAGGTTTCTATAATATTTAGGTTCCTTCTTGCATCCTTATTCATTCTTTTCTACAAATTCATCAAATCTAACATTTTTATTTTCCACAATTTTGTTAGTTTTAATATTCAAACACTTGTATACCTTGTTTTTAGTGGAATATCCTAGGAATATACCTTTGTCATTATCTGTATCATGTTTTTCATTCCTTTTACCTATCAATGTATAAAACTTTCTTCCAAATACCTTGAAATATTTCTCATTAGGTATATAGCCATACCATAGTTCAAAAGGGGTCTTATTTGTACCTCTTTTGACTTGAACTTGGTTAATTGTAGAAACACTACTACTTATAGCTTCTCTCAAGTACTTTTAAGAAACATTCTTTTGCATCACTACTATATTTGGGACTGAATTGTGATGGTAGGCCATCACAATTGTAATGTTCACCCATCACACAAGAGATAGTATTGGCTCCCATCAGATGGGCGTCAGAATTTTTTCATCACAAATTGTGATGACAAGGGTTTCCATCACAATTATGATAGATAAAGCTATCATAACTTGGAAGAAGGAAAGACCAAGAGTCTCACACCATCACAAATGCAATGACTTAGGATTTTAGTATTTCATCCCAACCATGATGGTTGTGTGAAAACAATGCTATGGGAGTGACAACTATCTGTTGGAAAAGCCCATCACAATTGTGATGGGTATGTGATAGCAATGTTGTAGGAGTGATGACTATCCATCAAACATGCTAAATTACTTTTTTCTAAATGGTGGAAATAATTTAATAAGTATTTCCAAATTCCCCACAAGGACATCACAAAGAGGCTCAAATTCATCCATGATGCTCTATGGAAGCAAGAGAAGGAGATATTCTTGGATGTAACATGTTTCTTCATTGGAGATAGAAGAAGTACAACCATTGCAACTTGGGACACTAAGTTTTATGGAACACTTCATTGGGGAACCCTTTTCAATAGATTTCTTGAGGAGGATGAAGATGGTCAGATAAGAATGCACAATAACTTGAGGGAGATGGAGAGGGACATTGCAAATAGACAGCCGCCATATCACCTTTGGTCTCTAAAGAAGATTATCAAGGTGAAGTCAATGCCTTCTTTTTATGGCTCTAATAATCATGGATAGGGCAACCAGCTTCTCCAGTTATAATGAGCTCTAAAATATTTCTTATGTTTACTTTGATAATTTAGGAAGCAATATGAGTCTAGGGAATAACAATAGATTCACACAGTTAGTTGTCATGCAATCATAGATTAATGTTGAGCTTTACTTGGTTTTGAGAATAGTTTAATATTCTCTACTAATCATAGCCAATCACATGAAGGTGGAAGCTCATTTGCCCCCCCCCCCCTCAACATCTAAATTCCCTGTTAACATCTAAAATTATTTCATTCATTCCATTAATAAATGTTATTAGATACAATTGTCTAATTGTGTGTTATATTTGATGTTACAAAAATTTCATAAAAGTTGACAAATAGTGCTTATCGAGCTCACTTGGTCAGCAAGGCAATTTTCCTTGTCTACCAAGCATTCCTGGAGATTACTCTATGAAGATAGAATCTACCGAACTCACTTGGGCATTGAAAGAGATTATGGCAAAAAGTAGTGTCAACCAAACTCTCATGGTTAGTGAGGGAAAGTTGGTCAAAGTTAGTGTTCACCAAGTCCACTTGGTTGCCAAAGGTTTTTACAAGTTCACAGTGTTAACCAAGCTTTTGTTGGTTAACTTAGGAAATCATTTCAGGATCCGTGTTTACCGAGTAGGGTTAGCAAATGAGGAATTTTGTTAATTTGAGCAATAAAGTTTAATTATTTTAAGTATTGAATCCAGCCGACTATGGTAATGTTTATTGGTCATTATAAGTTGTAATTGGCCTGACTTGATAATTTGAATGCTATAAATTTAAGGTCAAGTTGAGATTCTAAAGAAGGAGAGAGTATGCAAGTGTATTGATTGTTTGAAAAGGAAAGTGTGGGAAAATTTGAAGGATGGTTAGATATCCTTGAGGAGAAGTATAGTTATATTCGATCCGAAAGGATCTACCATGAAGTAGAATAGAGATTTGTAATTAGAAATTCAATTGCATCTCATTCAGGTCATATCGTTGTTACTTTCTTACCATTGTAGTAGTGATTCCAAAATCTCTTAGCAGAATTGGTTTAACAACCATTTATAAATCCTCTAAGAAGGTGAAAGTTCCATTGAATTTTTTTAAGACCTCTTGCAAGGCCACTCCTTAAAGGTTGATTAAATTCTCTAACAAGGTCAAACCTAACAGTGTGCTTTGTAAAATTTAACTAGGTTGGCTCCTAATAGGGCTCACTTCAGAAGAGTGAAAATTAGTAGCTAGTTACTTGGTGGTTTTTCTCATATTGGGTTTCCATGTTAAATCCTAGTGTCTCATGTGTCCATGTTATTTCTTTTATGCTTGCATGTTAATCACTATGAATGTTTAAGATCTATTAAAGTATAACATACACCACATTTATGAAGTTAGAGCAATCTCTATATGTTTAGCAAGTGACAACAATAATTAGTTTTAGCTAACATTTAAGGGATCTATGGGTTTATTTTTGTTGTAACTGATTCACTCCCCCTCTCAGTTACTCCATCTATATTTCCAAAAATTGGTATTAGAATTTTTGGTGCTTGCAGGAAAGGTTTCAATGACCTAAGCTAAAGATCAAGATTTCTTACAAGAGAGAAATTCCAAGGCTTAATAGAGATAACTTTTCAGCATGGTAGGGACTCATGAGACTTCATCTGGCTTCCATTGGTGATTCAAGATTGAAATACCTTGATGAAGAATACACAAATCCTTCTGGTACATTATCTATTGGTGACATTGCTAAGAAAAAGACTCATAACACTATGATGATAGACATTGCATATGCTCTATGCTATGAGGAATTTGATGATATCAAGAACTATAAAACCATATTTGAAATGTGGAACAAGCTAAAAGAAATCTATGGTGGTGATGATAATGTGAGGAGGTCTAAAGCAGAAAGACTTAGAGGTCAATTTGATTAGAAGAAAATGAGAGAAGATGAAAATATTGCTAAAAATGTTGAAAGAATCAAGGCCAGTGTTAGTGCAATCAAAGCTTTTGGAGGAAAGATCAAGGAAGAAACTATTGTAAGTAAAGTTCTTAGATCATTGCTTCCCATCTATGCAATTAAAGTATCTGCAATTCAAGAAAGAAGATGTGAGATAAATCATAAGATAACTTTCAAGAAAGAAGATGTGGGATAAATCATAAGATAACTTTGGATACCTTAGTAGGAAGATTGATAGCCTTTGAGCTAGATAACTATGACAATTATGTTCTAGCTTCCAAGAATATTGAATTTGCATTTGAGGCCAAGCTTTCACTTAGGGAAAAAGGCAAGAAAGTTAAGGACACTCAGTCAAAAAGTGAAGAAGACATAGAGGAAAGTTCTGACAGTGATCTTGAAGTTGTTGAAGCTCTACTTGCAAGAAAATATTCTAGAGGCAGAGGAAAATACAAAGGTAAAGTTCC
Organism: Cupressus sempervirens; assembly: GCA_028749045.1. NCBI lineage: Eukaryota > Viridiplantae > Streptophyta > Pinopsida > Cupressales > Cupressaceae > Cupressus > Cupressus sempervirens. The sequence continues at coordinate 683,660,639 of CM053793.1, read as the reverse complement.
CCTAATCTATTTTTCATGTGAAGAAATTGGTCATATTGCTACTAGGTGTCCAAAAAAAGCAAGCAAGGATGAGAAGAAAGATCACAAGTGTAATGGCAAGAAGGATTTCAAATCATTCAAGGACAAAGGTAAGAAAACATATTTTATGGCTAAAGATTCTAATAATAGTGAAGATGGAATAGTTTACATTGTTGTGAAAGATGAATCTGATGATGATGACGGAGATAAGATGGCACTTATCTCTCATGTGAGCAAAAATGATACATGGATCATAGAAAATGGATGTTCACATCATGTGACTGGTGACAAAATAAAGTTTGAACACTTTGAAGACTATGATGGTGGTAGTGTAAGGTTTGGAAACAATGAAACTTGTTGCATAATAGGGAGAGGTCAAATCTCATTAACCAAAGAACTTGTATGTAACAATGACTACTAGGTTGAAGGACTAAAACATAATTTGCTAAGTGTGGCACAACTAATCAACATTGGATTCAAGGTGGAATTCATGCATAGGAAGGCAAGACTACTGGATGACAAAGGAAAACTGATTGGATCAGGCAAACAAACAAAAGGTAATCTATTTTATCTTGATCTTGGTGAGTTCTCATACTTTATTGCTCAAGTTGAAGAAAGTTAGTTATGGAACATAAGGTTATGTCATGTAAATTTTGATAACATGGTGAAAATAATCAAACTTAGGAAAGTAAGTGGCATTCCTAGTTTGAAGAAACCTGATATTGGTCTATGCAAGAATTGTCAGATTGGCAAAATGGGAAAGACTAGTTTTAAAAGAAAAAACTATCAGTCTGAAGATATCTTGGAAATTGTGCATACTGATTTGTGTGGACCTATTGGAATTGAGAGCTATAATGGAGAAAAAATCTTCATTCTTTTTGTTGATGACTACTCTAGAATGATGACTATTATGTATCTAAGAGAGAAGTCAGAAGAATTTGAGAAATTCAAATGGTATTTTGAAAGAGTAGAGAAGAAAATAGGGAAAATATTGAAATGTTTAAGATCAGATAGAGGTGGTGAATTCATCTCCAATGAATTCAATAACTTTTGCATTGAAAAGAGTATCAAAAGACAGGTATCAACTCCTAGAACTCCCGAGCAGAATGGAATAGTTGAAAGAAGGAATAGATATATCATGGATTGTGCAAGGACTCTAATGATTGAAAAGAACATTGCTATGAAATATTAGAAGGAAGCTATTAGCACTGTAGTGCATACCTTAAATTAAGTACAGTTGAAGAAGGACTCATTTAAAAATTCCTATGAGTTGTGATATGGCTATAAACCCAATATAAGTTACCCGAAAGTATTTGGAAGTAAATGTTATATCTTGAAAGAATATAGAAAAGGAAAATTTGATGTGAAAGGTGGTGAAGGTATATTTTTAGGATATTCTTACAAGAGTAATGCATATAGATGTTTGAATTTGTCTACTCATAAAATCATAAAGGACTAAAGAAGAAAGAAAAAAGGAACTAGAGGATTATAAGAGATTTGTTTACATTGAACCTAATACATTGTCAGACACATCTATCAATCAAGAGACTTCTACTCCCGAGTCTTCCTTAGTCAACGAGTTGCAAGAAGTTCAAACTGAGTCACAAGGACCTGTGTCACATTTTGAAGCTACAGAGCCAATGCCTACCAAGTCTGAGAAACCAGAACAAGAAGTCAAAGTTCAAGAGGATGACAATATAATTCATTCAAAAGGCAAGGAACCTATATTGGCCAAGTACTTCAGAAGGCATCATGCACTAGATCAAATTATTGGAGATAAATTAGAAGGTACTATGACAAGAAGTAAGGTAAAAGGTACATGTTTACTTGCTAATTTTGAACCTAGAAATGTCAAAGATGCATTGGAAAATGAAAGTTGGATTGAGGATATGAATGAAGAAATAGAGAAAATAGATAAGAAATAAATTTAGACTCTTGTACCTAGGCCTAAAAATAAAAATGTGATTGGAGCAAAATGGATATTCAGGAATAAGTTGAATGAAGATGGTAAGGTATCAAGAAATAAAGCTAGATTGGTGTGTAAAAGATATTCTCAAGAAGAAGGCATTGATTATGGTGAGACTTTTTCTCCTGTTGCAAAATTGGAAGGCGTTAGGACCTTACTTGCATATGGAGCATATAAAGGATTTAAGGTATATCAAATGGATGTTAAATCTACATTTCTCAATGTTATTCTTGATGAGGAAGTCTACATTGAACAATCTGAAGGCTTTGTTGATCTAGACAAAAGGGACATGGTCTGCAAATTACACAAAGCATTGTATGGTCTAAAACAAGCCCCTAGAGCATGGTATGAGAGATTTCATAACTACCTTATATAGATTGGTTTCCAAAGAACTAATGGTAACAATAGTTTGTACATCAAGGAAGGGCCAAAATATTTGTGGATGATACTTTATTTATAGGGAGTGATGATCTATGCAAAGAATTTTTAGAGAAAATGAACAAAGAGTTTGAAATGTCTATGTTTGGTGAGATTAAGTTCTTTGTTGGTCTTCAGATACAATAGAGAAAGAATATTATCTACATCACTTAGTCTAAACATATCAAGGAGATAATCAAGAAGTTTGATATGGAAGATTCAAAACTAGTTAGAACCCCCATGTCTACTAGACTAAAGCTTACCAAAGATGATAACTCAAAAGAGGTAGATTAGACCTTATATAGATCAATGATTGAAAAATTATAATATGTAGTTCATACAAGGCCTGATATTGCTCTTGCAGTTGGTATAGTGGCAAGATTCTCAACAAAACCTAGAGAAAATCATATGTTGGCAATTAAAAGAATCTTGAGATACTTGAAAGGTACTTAAGATTATGGTATTAGAAATGCTTTAGAATAATTAGGGGGGTGAATCAGTTATTCAAGGTCCAAATGTCCTATTCAAACTTTTCATCAAGTAAAGTGTGCCCATCAAACTATTCATTCATCCAAGCTTAAACATTTCTATTCATCAAATTATTGTAAATTAGCATGCAAGCATAACACATGAAAAGATCAACACATAACACAATGATTTATGTGGAAACTCAATTTGGGAAAAATCACCAGTAACATGCTGCTCAATTATCACTCTTCTAAAGTGATACCCTGTGAAAGACCTGCCCTATTAAAGGCTACAACACACTATTAAATGTGACCTGGTTAAAGGATTTAACCACCCTATTAGAAGTGGGCCTAGTTAGAGGACTTTAGAAAATTCACTTGGAATGCCACCTTGTTAAAGGATTTATAAATGGTTGTTAAACCAACCTAAGTCCATAGGATTTTTACCCTAACTGATACAATTACTAGAGAGTAACAATAAGGGGTTTTGACATAATTATAGCATACAATTTATCTTACAAATTTTAGATCACTCTTCAGCTCATAACATTGCCTAGCTTTTAGTCTCTGCAGTTCTAATAGCTTGTCCTCCTCTCAAGCTTTGTCTACTTGAGTCTACATGCTCAATGTACTAGTGCAATCCTCTCTTTCTAACCACTTATCCAAGTAGAATATCTATGATCCATTCTTCGTTCTCCTAGATGTCTTCTCCTTGACACCTTTCAACCACTTTGCAATTTGGCACTCCAACAACTCTTGCTTCTTGACATGTGACTCCTTAAATAGAAGTTTGAAATTTCTTTTCCTACTTGATTCTTCCCTCCTTCAATTTTAGTTCAAATGGATTAGGTAGGATTTATCAAATCTAACCCACATTTTGTTTCTTCTAGACACATTATGAAGAATCCTCTTGAATTCACTCAAAAATGGTTTACATAGAATTTTGTGCCACTAGCTCATCATCTTTATCTTCCAAATGGTTCACAAAATTCAAGGTAACAACTTTGTCAGCTTAGATCTGGTGAATCTTTGACCTTTCAAATAATGCAACAGCTTGGCACTATTGAAATTCTGGTGCTCGACACATACTGTGTTACTTGTCACCAACTGTGTTTTACTGATGTTCGACACCTATTGTGGATTCACTTGGCATCAACTAAGATTTTCTGATGCTTGACACTTGTCACTTTTCTTGGTATCTAAAGATTCTTGGCTCCTTCTATATCACTCAGCACACACTAGATTTTCCATTTTCTTGGCTCTAACTAAAAATTTGCTCAGCTTAAACTATCTTGCTCAACACTTACTAATGAACTTAGTTTAAGCTTTGTATTCAACCTTTTTCCAACTTATACTTTTAGTGTTTCCAAGTGTGGCCAACCTTTGTATCTTTGAGTATGTTGCCAATACATCATTTAACCATTGTCTTAGCTGATCCTTGCACTTCATTACAAAACCATAACTCAACCATTCCATTAGGTGCTTTTGTTACATTTTGTTGATTAAATCCTCTTCATCAATCAACAAAGTGATAGTACTTGAATCTTATAAGCAATAGTCATTCCTACAAATAGAAGGCTTGACATTAATGACAAAACAATGATTGAAAACATTCTGTTAACAACAATCTCCCTCTTTCAATCAATCTTCTTCTCATAATGATATTTTCAATTAGATTTCCAACAATCTCCCTCTTTGGCATTGATGGCAAACAAAACTAATCAACCATCAGAACAAACTATTCAACCATGTTATCGAAATTCTAACCAGGTTAGAATAGTAAGTCAAATGCCAAAAAGATATTGTGTAATCTATATTTTTTCACATCTCCCTCTCTTGATCTACTATCATGATTTCTTTACTTCTACTTCTTCCTCTTAGCTATTGTATCCTTTTTCTTTTCTTTCAACTCTTCTTACATTCTCTCCCTCTGTATGTATTTCTCATCTTCTACTATTTTGGTATCTAACTACTTCTTTCTCTTTCCATAAATCTGATCAATTTCTCCATTCTTCTTCATCTTCTCCCTCAACTGTTGATTAGTTTCTATTATTTCTTCCTCTTTGACAAAAATTCCAAAGATTTATTATCTCAACATCTTAATATGCAAGTGTACCTTTTGTAGGTACTTTCATTTTCTCCCTCTACCACCTTGCTTGCGACTGATTTAAAACTTTAGCACTTTAATTACTTTAGGCAAAATCCTGAAGTAAGTATCCTCTACATCAATGTGTAATATTCCAATAATCAATTCATTTGATGTAAGGCAGTCTTTGTTGTTACTTAAGTAGCCTTGGCTAGGGGTATCACCCCTAACTTACCTCTGAGATATTCAAAAGCATCTTTGGGTAATGCTTTTGTGAAGATTTCAGTAATCTATTCCTTTGGATTGACATATTCCATCCTTACTTGGTTATCTTCCACCAATTCTCTTACATAGTGATACTTAATTGCAATATACTTGGTTTTGGCATGCATTACAGGGTTCTTTGATATGTTGATGAAACTTGTATTATCACAATAAAGTATCACAAGCTCATTTACCTCTTCCTTCATACCTTGCAACAAATGTTTGATCCATTCAATATTAGTGCAGTTAATAGTAGTTGCATCATATGCGGCTTTTTCTATTGATTGTGAGGTACAACTTTTCTTTTTGCTGGTCCAAGTAATCAATCTTCTACCTAAGAAGAGTGCTCCTCCACTGGTGTTTTTTCTATCATCAATATTACCTCCCCAATCTACATCAATGTAGAGTCTTAACTCAAACTTTTCACTCCTCTTATATTACAAACCAAAGTCATCAATTCCTTTTAGGTACTTCAGTATTCTCTTTATTGCCATCAGATGATTTTCCCTTGGATTTGCAAAAAATCTTGCCACTATTCCAATAGCTAATACAATGTTTGGTCTACTATGTACAACATACTGCAACTTTCCAATCATTGATCTATACATTGTCTAATTTACTTTAGATGACTCAACATTCTTTGATAACTTATGTCCTATCACCATTGGTGAGCTGACTGATTTTGAGTCTTCTATTCCAAATGTCTCGAGTATCTCCTTGATGTATTTTGATTGGGTCACAAATATACCATGCTTCAATTGATGTACTTGCAATCTAACAAAGAATTTGATTTCTCCAAACATTGACATTTCAAACTCATGTTTTATTTAATTAGCAAAATCTTTGCATAGAATATCTTTTCCTCCAAATATTATATCATCAACAAAGATTTTAGATATCAAAATGTCTTTACCTTTTCTTGCCTTGATATACAGGTTGTTGTTATCATCTATTCTCTCAAATCCTATCTTCACAAGACATTTGTATAGTCTCTCATACCATGCTCTAGGTGCTTGCTTTAGACCATAGAGTGCATTATGCAATTTGCAAACCATATCCTTCTTGTTGTTATCAACAAATCCCTCTGGTTGTTCTATGTAGACTTCCTCTTCTAGTATACCATTTAGAAAAGTAGACTTTACATCCATTTGGTAAACTTTGAAACCTTTGTAAACAACATATGCAAGAAGTGTTCTTACTCCTTTCATTCTTGCAATAGGGGCAAATGTTTTCCCATAATCCAATCCTTCTTCTTGTGCATAGCCTTTGCAAACTAGTTTGGATTTATTTCTTGTTATCTCACCATTCTCATTAAGTTTGTTTCAAAAGAACCATTTGGTACCAATTACATTCTTATCAGCTAGTCTAGGAACTAGCATCCAGGTTTTGTTCACCTCAATTTGGTCTATCTCTTCTTCCATAGCTTTATACCAGTCATCATCTTATAGTGCATCTTTCACTATTTTAGGCTCAATCTTGCTCAACAGACATGATTCATTTCTTAGTCTATTCCTTGTCATTGGTCTAGCATCCTTGTCATCAATGATTTTTTCTATAGGGTGATGTCTTCTCACATACTTGGATAGTCTTGGTTCTATCCTTCTTTCAATGTTTAATCCTTTAGCTTTAGAGTCATTTTTCTCTTCTTCATCTGGTATTTCATCATCTCTTCCATGTGTACTATTTTCAGAATCAGAATGTGTATTTTCTTCATTTTGCAACTCGGCTTCTAAATGTGATTTAACATTCACTGATTGTGACTTAGCTAATACTAAAATTTGTTGCTAATTCCCAACTTTTTGGCAACTTCATCTTCAATTGGTATTCCTTCATAGAAGTATATAAAGGATCTATAATCTTTTGGTTGCTTGGATTCATCAACTTGAACTGTTGCATACTCATCAAAATTTACATTTGCACTATCCACAATCTTATTAGTATTAGTATTCAAACACTTATATGCTTTACTTCTAGTGGAGTATCCAAGGAATATGCCTTCATCACTTTTTGCATCAAACTTGCCATTTCTAGTATCTTTAATAATATAACATCTACAAAAAAATACTTTGAAATATTTTACATTAGGTGAGTGACCATACCATAGTTCAAAAGGTGTTGCATTTGTTCCTTTCTTGACTTGAACTCTATTTAAGGTGTAAACAGTAGTACTTATAGCTTCTCTCTAGTACTTTAGAGCAACATTTTTCTCCATCATCAAGGTTCTAGCACAGTCAATTACTGATCTATTTCTTCTTTTAGCAATGCTATTTTGTGGTGGAGTTCTTGGTGCTGATGTTTTCCTTTTGATACCTTTTTCATTGCAGAATATCTCAAATTCTTTTGATGTAAACTCTCCTCCTTTGTTTGATCTTAGACACTTCAAACTCTTTCCTATTTCCTTCTCAACTTTGGCCAAGTACCACTTAGACATTTGAAATGCATCAGATTTTTACTTAAGAACATGGCAGTCATCATCTTGGAATAGTCATCTACAAATAGCATTGTGTATCTATCTCCTAGGTTGCTTTTCACTTCTATTGGTCCGCATAAGTTAGTAAGGACTAGCTCTAGTACTTCTTTAGATGTGTAGGTTTTTCTTTTAAAATGAGACTTAGTCATCTTTCCTAGTTGGCATTGTTTGCACATTGTCTTTTTAGGCTTCTTCAGTTTGGGAAAACCTCTGGCTTTCTTCTTTTTGTTGATGCTAATCAGATTGTCAAAGTTAACATGACACAATATTTTATGCCATAACCACACATCATCAATTTTAACAACAAGACAGGTTGCATCTTCCATATCTAGGTAAAAACAAATTACTCCTAGTTTGTTCACCTTTACCTATTAGATTTCTATTAGTGTCATAGATTTTGGTAGTTTTGTTTCCAAATTCTACTTTTCAACCTACATTGCCTAATTATGATACACTCAACATATTGTAGTTCAATCCTTCAATATAGTATGCATTATTGTAATACCCCAAAATTGGCTCATTGCCATTATACAATTCTTGTCTATCTGATCAAAGATAGAGTCTTATCTCTTTAGGCAAATTCTTGTCCTAACATTCGCTACTTGACTTAATTGTCAGATGCAAAAAACCCTAATCTACGTTCATCATAATTATTATTTAATTCCTATAGTATTTACTCATATTAGTTGCATTGAAACCTATTTGATTTAAATTTAATTTAATCTAAAGTATTTATACTTTATTAAATTAAATTATCACCTAAGGCTAATGTACTAAGGGATTAAATTTATTTAATTTAATAATTGTGCTTATTTTAATTAATTGAATATGATTATTCAATTTAATTTAAAAATGCACTTATGAGATCATATCTCACTTTATTAAATTAAATAAAATCTTCAAGATTCTCTCTTCAATTGTAAATGGATACTCTGAGTGAACTATCTCTCGAATTGGAATCAATCTAGTTAACTTGCTCTCATACTTTTGACAAGTTCAATTAACTACTCATCACAATCATATTAGAAATAGTTCACTTCACCTACACAAGGAAGTTTCTATCTTAACTGAATCTTTGCTTCAATCTTGACCATCAATCCAAGTTGATCTCACCTATTGATGGATTCTAGGAATTCTATTTGAGGAACTCATAATTCCTAATTAAGGAGGTTGAATTGAATTGATATTGAATTTCTGTTGAAATTCATACTCACTTAGCTCATATATTTGCACACATTTACATTCCTAGCTTAATCTCATTTAGTTCAAATATGAATATGCTTAATCTAGTTCATTTTACATGTTCTTAGTTTAATTACATAACACATTTAGAATATTTTGCACATTCATCTAGACTAGCTACATTTCTTTAAATCTTTCATTCTTACAAGGTCTAGTTGCCTATACTTCAAATCTGAGGGCATTAACAGGAAAAATCCTTCTAGATAGAAGACAATAGGTCACCTTGTAGGACTCCTCTTGGGTGAACAATCTCATGTTCATTCCAAGATGAATCCACAAATAAGGACTGTGTTGAAGTGTGTGTTAACAAAGGCCACATTCCATGCATACAATTATCACATAAAATTTTCTTAGTAAGTTTAATGGAGCTTTTTCCTTTGATTTGACAAGGAGTATCATTACCAAATCTAACACTATTTTCATCATATTGAGTAAAGGTAATAAATTTACTTTTGTCTCCTGTCATGTGATGTGAACACCCACTATCTATGATCCACTTGTCATTTTTGTTCACACATGTTACCAATGTTGTTGCCTCTTCTTCATTTGATTCATCCTTCATAGCCACATAGGGTACTTCATCATCATTCTCATTAGAATCTTCTTCAACAATGTAGCATCTTTTTCCTTTGTCCTTGTCATCTTTGCTATCATCTTCTCTCTTGTTCTTGTACTTGTTTCCTTCTTTGTTGTTCTTCTTCTATATACACCTTGCAGCAATATGACCCACTTCATTATAATTAAAACATATGATAGGTAGGTTACCTCTGCCTCTATGAAATCTTCTAGCTAGTAGTGCTTCCAACTATTCCACATCTTCCTCATTTGTGTTGCTATCACTAGATGCATGCTTTCCTTTTCTACTCTTCTTCTTTAATTTCAGCTCCTCAGTGTCTTTCAATGTTAGCTTGTCCTTGAAAGTAGATTCAAGGTTCTCAAGTTTGTACTTATCAAAATTGGACAGTTCAAATGTAGTAAGTCTTCCCACTATTCCTCCAAAGGTTAGTGTGTTTCCTCATACACACCTTAGCTCTTAGATGGCTGAAACTCTAATAACATAGATGGGGAGCACGCTCCTCAAGTATTTTCTATCGATAGTCTCTTCTTCCAATTGGCCACCCAAACTTCTTATTGCACTTACCACTTCTTTCATTCTAGAGCCATATTGTGCAATATTCTCACCTTCCTTCATTTTCATGTCATCAAACTTTCCTCTGGGGCTTTCTCTCTTTCCTCTCTGAACATTTTGATCTCCTCCATAGATATCTGATAGGGCTTTCCACATCTTGAATGTAGTATCACATCCTTTGACGTCATCAAATTTAGCATAGTTGAGTGTAGAGGCAATCTCTAGCATTGCCTAATTGTACTCCTTCCTTTTGTTCAAATCATCTATAGAGAGGGGTCCAGTTGGATCTACATGCTCCACTCCAATTGAAATTTTTGCATAATCACCTATTGATCCAAGGTACAATTTCATTAGTCTTTTTCATGCAATGAAGTTATCTTTGTTGAGCTTGGGAACTTCTTTCTTAAACATCTTGATCCTCCTACTTCTAGTACCTTAAGACTAAGTCAGTAGATGGCTCTGATACCAATTGTTAGAAATGTTTTAGAATAATTGAGAGGTGGGGGGGTGAATCAGTTATTCAAGGTTCAAATGTCCTATTCAAACTTTTCATCCAGGAAAGTGTGCCCATCAAACTATTCATTCATCCAAGCTTAAACATTTCTATTCAGCAAGTTACTGTAAATCAACATGCAAGAAAACACATGAAAAGATCAACACATAACACAATGATTTACGTGGAAACCCAATTTAGAAAAAACCACTAGTAACATGCTACTCAATTCTCACTCTTCTAAAGTGATGCCATGTGAAAGGCCTGCCCTATTAAAGGCTACAACACATTGTTAAATGTGACCTGGTTAAAGGATGTAAACACCATGTTAGAAGTGGGTCTGGTTAGAGGACTTTAGAACATTCACTTGGAATACCACCCTGTTAAAGGATTTACAAATGACTATTAAACCAACCTAAGTCCATAGAATTTTTACCCTAACTGATACAATTTTTAGAGAGTAACAGTAAGGGGTTTTGATCTAATTACAACATACAACTTATCTTGCAAATTTTAGATCACTCTTCAGCTCATAACATTGCCTAGCTTTTAGTGTCTACAGTTCTGATAGCTTTTCCTCCTCTCAAGCTTTGTCTCCTTGAGTCTCCATTCTCAATGTACTAGTACAATCCTCTCTTTCTTACCACTTATCAAAGCAGAGTATCTATTCTCTATTCTTCTTTCTCCTAGATCTCTTCTCCTTGACACCCTTCAACCACTTCACAATTTGGCACTACATTAACTCTTGCTTCTTGGCCTATGACTCCTTAAATAGAAGTCTAGAATTTCTTTTCCTACTCGATTCTTCCCTCCTTCAATTTCAATTTGAATAGATTAGGTAGGATTCATTTAATCTAACCTGCATTTTGTTTCTTCTAGAAAAATTATGAAGAATCCTCTTGAATTCGCTCAAAAATGGTTTACATAGCATTTTCTGCCACCAACTCATCATCCTTATCTTCCAAATAGTTCACAAATTTCAACGTAACAACTTTGTCAGCTCAGATCTAGTGAATCTTTGACCTTTCAAATAATGCAATAGCTCGGCACTATTGAAATTCTGGTGCTCGACACATATTGTGTTACTCGTCACCAACTACATTTTACTAATGCTCGACACCTATTGAGGATTCACTTGGCATCCACTAAGATTTTTTGATGCTCGACACCTATTACTTTGCTTGGTACCTAAAGATGCTCGGCTCCTTCTATATCACTTGGCACACACTAGATTTTCCATTTGCTTGACTCTAAATTAAAAAAATTCTTGGCTTAAACTAGCTTGCTCAACACTTACTAATGAACTTAGTTTAAGCTTTACAGTCAACCATGTTCTAACTTATACTTTTAGTGTTTCTAAGTGTGGCCAACCTTTGTATCTTTGAGTATGTTATTAATACATCATTTAACCATTTTCTTAGTTGATCCTTGCACTTCATTACAAAAGCATAACTCAATCATTCCCTTAGGTGCTCTTGTTACATCTTGTTGATTAAATCCTCTTCATCAATCAACAAAGTGATAGTACTTGAATCTTATAAGCAATTTTCATTCTGACAAATAGCAAGTTTGACATTAATGACAAAACAATGATTGAAAACATTTTGTTAACAACAATCTCCCTCTTTCAATCAATCTTCTTCTCACAATGATCTTTTCAATTAGATTTTCAACATATGGCTTATGGTTTAAACTTGGAGGAAATTTGGACTTAAAAGTGTTTACTGATGCTAATTGGGTAGGAAATATTGATGACAAAAAGATTACAAGTGGTGGAGCATTCTTTCTTGGAAAAGGGTTGATATCTTGGACAAGAAAAAAGAAAAATTGCACATCCCAATCTACAATAGAAGTAAAATATTTTGTAGTAGTAGTGAACTACTCTAATATTGTTTGGTTTAAATAGTTGTTGGAAGGCATGAAGGTTGAGATCAAAGAACCTTTTGTCATGTTTTGTGATAATACAAGTGCAATTAACATATCAAAGAATCTAGTGATGCATTCCAAAACCAAGCATATTGCTATGAAATATCATTTTGTTAGAGAATTGGTGTAGGATAAAGAAATAAAATTGGAATATGTCCATAAAAAAGAATAAATTGCAAACATATTTACCAAGCCACAACCTAAGGATGCATTTTTCTATCTAAGAGGTAAGTTAGGGGTCATTGCCCTATCTGAAGCTCACTAAAATAAAGTTTTAGTGATGCATCAGTAGGAACCAAGTTGAAGATCTATCAATTGATGCAGTATAGTCAAGAGAACATTGCATATGAATCAATACTCAAGATACATTGATACTCATTTGGTATGTGTTGTCTTTGGCATGTGTTGTTGAAGAGGGAGAGTTTACTTTCATATCTTTCTAAAATTTGTTTGAGGGAGAGTTTACTATCTTACTGAAATTTGTTTTGAGGAAGAAGCTATGAAATTCCTTCATAGAGGGAGATTACTGTATTAAAGAAGTATGTGGCATAAAATCTTAGAGGGAGAAACTTTCTGTCAGAGAAAGACTTGTTTTCAAATTTCATTGTGCTATGGCATGTTGTGTTGCCATCAATGCTAAAGAGGGAGATTGTTGGATACAATTATCTAATTGTGTGTTGTCTTTGATGTTACACAAATATCATATCAGTTGGCAAACAATGCTTACCAAGCTCATTTAGTCAGCAAGGCAATTTTCCTTGTTTACCAAGCATTCTTGGAGATTACTCTATGAAGATAGTGTCTACGAAACTCACTCAGGAATCAAAGAAGATTATGGCAGAAAGCAGTGTTAACTGAGCTCTCATGGTTAATGAAGGAAAGTTGGTTAGAGTTAGTGTTCACCGAGTTCACTCGGTCACCAAAGGATTTTGCAAGTTCGCAGTGTTAACCAAGATTCTATTGGTTTACTCAAGATATTATTTCACAATTAGTGTTTACCAAATAGGGTCAACAAATGAAGGATTTTGTTAATTTGAGAAATGAAGTTTAATTATTTTAAGTATTGATTCCAGCCGAGTATGGTAATGTTTATTGGTCATTGAAAGTTTGATTGGGCTGACTTGATAATTTGAATCCTATAAATTTAAGGTCAAGTTGAGATTCTAAAGAATAAGAGAGTATGCAAGTGTATTGATTGTTTGAAAAGGAAAGTGTGGGAGAATTTAAAGGATGGTTAGATATCCTTGAGGAGCAACAAAGTTATATTCAATTAGGAAGGATCTAGCATGAAGCAAAATAGAGATCTATAATTAGCAATTCAGTTGCATCTCATTTAGGTCATTTCAGTGTTACTTTCTTACCATTGTAGCAGCGATTCCAAAATCTCTTAGCAAAATTGGTTTAACAACCAGTTGTAAATCCTCTAACAAGGTGACAGTTTCATTGAATTGTTTTAAGACCTCTTGCAAGGCCACTCCTTACAGGGTGATTAAATCCTCTAACAAGGTCACACCTAACAGTGTGCTTTGTAACCTTTAATCGGGTTGGCTCCTATCGCTTAAGAAGAGTGAAAATAAATAGTGAGTTACTTGGTGGTTTTTCCCATATTGGGTTTGCACATTTAATCCTGGTGTCTCATGTGTTCATGTTATTTCTTTTATGCTTGCATGTGAATCACTATGAATGTTTAAGATCTATTAAAGTATAACATACACTACATTTACCAAGTTACAACAATCTATGTATGTTTACTGAGTGACAATAGTAATTAGTTTTATCTGGCATCTAAGGGATCTGTGGATTTATTTATTTTGTAACTAATTCACCCCCCCTCTCAATTACTCCATCTATATTTCCAACAATTCCCCATTAACATCATATCATTGATTTGATAAACTTGTGAATGCCACTTTGAATTGAGAATGCATGTGCAGTTGCATTCTATATGCATGGATAATAGGTGGAGCTTAAAAAACACACCATGTTTACATTTATTAATAGGTATATTTAAAGCTCTAACAAAAATGCAAACCTATTGGATTTTTTCAACTCCACCTGATGTTGTATGCATATTAATTGAGATTGTATATTGAACTATGACATCCTTCTACATTTCTTAAAGCCAAGAGGTTGACATGGTTAGTTATCATGCAATCATAGGTTAATGTTGAGCTTCACTTGGTTTCAAGAATAATTTAATATTATTTACTAATTAGGGCCCACAACATGAAGGTGGAAGCTCATTTTCCCCCCTGCCCACATCTAAATTCCTAGTAACAGCTAAAATATTTATGAAAGGATCAATATTTAAAGTACTTGGAATGTCCTCATCACCTCTTGCTACTCTCAGGGGAAGTCCACTTTCATTCCTCATGAGAAATTGATCACAATTCTTTAGTGATTCTCATACATCTAACATAGGTACATCTAGGAGTGTCCTCATCAAGTCTTGCATAAAATGAATCCAATATTACAAAATGCCCCCTAAGAAATAATAGTTCAAGTGAAATAAACACATGAAAAATGAGAGAGAAAAGAAAGAATATACTTACCAATAAGCATTTCCACTACATCTATGGCCATGCTATGTGTTGAGTGATTTTTATTGTTTTTATGTCGTGCCAAATTCTCTCTCTTTATATACATACATACATACATAGAAACACACACACATGTGTGTGTATGTGTGTATGTACACACACACACACATGTGTGTGTGTATGTGTGTATGTACACACACACACACACACACACACACACACACACACACACACATACATTCATACATATATGTATGTATGTATATATATAGAGAGATCTTTTTTAAGGTGCCAAGTGACTTACCTCAAAATCTTACACACAAATAATGTAGACTAGAAAAAATGGGAAAAGTTTGCAATAAATTTTACAAAAACATATCATAGCACATATTTTTAGAAAGAAACATGTGATAACCTAGTTGATGTGTCTAGTTGTTGATTAGCTAGGTTAATTAAAAATTCCTATAGAATTGTTATGAGATTAGGTACAATAAAATGAACAATCAGTTGTTCCCAACTAGCAGGATCAAATACAATTGATCTAGCTACATACATATTCCAAAATCTAATTATCAATAGTTTTTTCCATCACATATGTGGTCATGCTACATGTTGAGTGAGTTTTATTATTTTTCTATTGTGCCAATAACTCTCTATTTATATACATACATACATAGACACACACACACATATGTGTGTTTATGTATGTATCTATACACATTTATACACATATACATATGTATATACATACATAGATACATATACAAAGATCACAAGAGCATGACAACATAAGTCTCCACTAATCTCCACAATCCACAAGATCTCTCTGTATATGTATACATACATATATAGACATAGATATATATAGACACATAGATATGTAGGTGTGTGTGTATGTATATATACACACACACACACATATATGTACATATATACATACATACATATATATACATGTATATATGTATGTATATATACAAAGAGATTTTTTTAAAGTGCTTACTACATCTTAGCAGAGCAGAAAATTGATCCAAATCCATACATATTTCATAATCCAATTAATAAAATAATAAAACTCACTCAACCCATGCTAAGTGACATACCTCAAAATCCTACATACAAATAATGCAGAGTTAATGGGCTATATACACACACACACACACACACACACACACACACACATATATATAGGGGAAATATAATGTCCATTAACAATGACATTAACTCTTCCCATTTTTCTTGGTCTATATATATGTATATACATACATACATACACATATATATGTACATATATACATTCATACATACATACATATATACACATACATATAAACATACATATACACATACATAAATACATACATACATACATTTGCATCCTTTGCATGGTTTAGAGGTAATGTCATTGTGGCGGAGGCTTCTACAAGGGAATGAGCCTCATGATTATGACATTTACATAGAAGAAGAACTTGCTTCTTCAACTCCTTACACTCAACTCTTCATTAACGCTATTTTCTAGCAGTGAGAATAGTGACTACAAATTCCTAGGAGCCAAGGGACCCTGAACCTATGCTACATTTTCTAGAGACGTGGGAGAAGTTACCATTGGCTTCAGTACTTCATAACATTCTAGATCATTTAATGATGCCCAAATCAATAGCAGCAGTAGATACTTGGGATCCTTGCAGGGAGACTGTGCCAATACACACATGGTTGCATCCTTGGCATCTATTGTTGGGCCAACATATGGAGCCTTTATATCCAACCATTTGTTACAAATTGGGGGATGTGCTTCATGCCTGGCATGCAAGTGATGCACCTACATATGCAATTTTATCACCTTGGAAAATAGTATTTGATCCTACTAGTTGGGAACAACTAATTGTTCATTTTATCATACCTAATTTGATGATAGTTCTACAAGAATTTTTAATCAACCTAGCTAATTAGTAAGTAGACCAATTTAACTGGGTTATGGCTCAAGCATATGCTATTCCCATTTATCATATGGTTGCAATGTTGGAGGAAACCATTTTTCCAAAGTGGTAGTAGGTTTTGTATCACTGGCTTTGTTCAAGTCTTGATTTTAATGAAGTAACAAAGTGATTTTTAAGGTGGAAAATATAATTTTTACCCATTCTTCTTAATAATTAGAGGATAAGAAGTCAGCTAAATGTAGCCCTTGAAATGATAAATCAAGTTCTAGAGGGTATGATTGTGGAACAACCTGGGGCTGGAGAAAATGTAAGCTATCTTAGGGTGATGAAGTAGTGCCAATTTGAGGCACTTCAACAGCAATAAGTAGTAGTATCATATGCTCAACAAAATGCCTCAACTTCCATGGGCAATGGGATTCACCTAAATAATTCCAATGGTGCACCTAAGTTGAGTTTGAAGGAAGTGATTGAAGTATATACACAAGAATATGACATCCAATTTTTCCCTAAAGTGGGATGCACACATGATGGTCTTCAATTTTATGGCTTTGGAACTCTTAGTATCTATCTCATGAAGGGCCACACCACCCTTACCAACTCACAACCAAGAATGAAACAATATGGAGACAAAAAAAAGACTAAAATGCTTCACAAAGCATGCTTTTATTATACTTGAAAATCCTTACAACATCAACAAGATGATATCATAGATATGACTTCCTCCAAAGAAGTTTACAAATGCTTCAAAATGCTCATAAGCCTTGCTCATATAAGCACTTACCATCCAAGATGTTACAAACACAACCAATGTGGGATAAAAGGTAAATACAACTACTTTAAAACAAGTATTAAATTTCTACCCAAATACAACTAAGCACCACCATGTGGCCAACTAGAAAATTAAATTTCCTTTGTGGATCACAACAAATATTAAATGCATGATTTAAGGAACTTTCCAAAAACTTCTAAGATGCCACCTACACACCTTGATAGATGAAATGACAGCCTTTTTCTCATTTTTCTATTTATGCCACCTATACACCTTGAAAATAGAAATTCCTCTTTTTCTCCTTTTTTTCTATTTCCTATTTTTTATTATTTTTCCTCTAATTTTCATCACTTTCTTCTCCAATCTTTTTGAATAATGGCCCAATGATGAAAATAAGTTCATTTAGATAAAAAATTATACACAAATAGAGCTTAAAAACTTTAATATTGTTCTCAGTTGTAAGATCTTGGTGTGGTATTATGAGTTACATGTATTGTTGACTACATGAGAAAGGTAAGTTTCTATGAACTATGGGATGTTGTCTTTGAGGTGAATTTGAAAGATGATGATGGTTTGCATGAGGATTTTGTTAGTGATGTGTGGTATGGAAAGGAATATTGGTATGGCATTGTTCAATTTATTACAAGTGTGTTTAATTCAACAATATTGTAGGAGGATGAGATTTATACTTGGACAAAGTTCATTGCAGAGGAGTATTTTCAGTAGCAGACACTTGTTCCAACTATGTGTTGGAAGAAGAGAAAAAAAAATACCGATAGTGGCTACTTCATTTTGTGAATTCATATCCACAAATTTTTTCCTATCATGGGTGTCTAATGTAGGAGCATCTTGCATCATGAAAAAGGGGGTGTGATCAAAATTATAAATTAAAAACAAAACAAATAAATAAATAAAAAATAAAAAGAGGGGAAAGAGGAATTTTTTTTTCAAGATGCATATGTGGCATAAATAGAAAATTAAGAAAATAGTTGTCATTTCATTTATCGAGGTGTGTAGGTGACATTTTAGAAGTTTGTGGAAAGTTCCTTAAATGATGCATTTAATATTTCTTGTGATCCACAAAGGAAATGCAATTTTCTAATTGGTCTACATGGTGGTGCTTAGTTGTATTTGGGTGGGAATTTAATATTTGTTTTAAGGTAGTTGTATTTACCTTCTATCCCGCATTGGTTGTGTTTGTAATGTCTTGGGTTAGAAGTGCTTATTTAAGAAATGCATATGAGCATTTGTAAGAAAGCTTTTCAAGTATAAGATCTTCATGTAAAGCTCCCATGGTGTAATCTCTTGTAAGCAAGCATTGAGGTGAAATATCTTAATGGGTAAGATCTTGGTTGGAATCTCTTCCTTGTGAATCCCTTTCAGTTCAATCTCTTTTCTTGTAAGCTCTTCTTGTAGAAGCTCTTGGTGTGCAATCTAGTTGGAAGCACTCACATATTGTAAGAATTTGGAGTTCTCCCATTTGGAGAATATTGTAAGGATTTTCAAGTATAATAAAGAATTCTTTGAAGCATTTTTTCATCTATTTGTCTCCATATTGTTATGATTTTGGCTCTGAGTTTGCAAGGGTGGTGTGGTCCTTCATCAAGTGGTATCAAAGCAAGAGTTCTTGAGTGTGTGGATAGGTCACTAACTATGAGGTAGTTCACACTAGGACTATGGTTTGGGATGAACATGTAGGTAGATCACTGATTGTGAGGTAGTTTGTACTAGAGTTTTAGCGGAAGAGAGAAAATGCCTTGACAAAGAGAGCATGATAAAATGCAAGGGTTGAAGCAAGTAGGAAAATCTATTCAAGAATATACCAAAGATTTCTACTGAGTTCTCATCAAAACTGGCAATGCAAAAGCTGATAAGGAGAAATTTACCCATTATCTTAATGGGTTAAGGCCAAGCATTCAAGATGAGCTGAGACTAGTTTGAAGGAATAGTCTTGAGGAGGCATACCAATTTTTCCTAAGAGTTGAGGAGAAACTAAGCAAGAAACTTGAAAAAAAGAATAGTGGAAGAGGTCGTAGTGGAAGATTCAATGAAAAATCTTATGGAGGTCATAATGATGAATAGAAGAACAAAGATGAGGCTAGAAGTAGAAGTCAAAACCAAAGGGGAAACAATTCCAATCATTTCCATGATTAGAACAATAGAGATTAGAGAGGAAGAGTTAGAGGACAAGGATCTAGAAGAGGAGGCTTCCATGGGAAATGTTTTCACTATGGAGAAGAAGGGCATAGAGCATTTTAATGTACCCAAAGCCAAGGAAGGATATATCGAAGAATAAAAGGCCATGCCAGATTTTCATATGTTGATGAAGATACCAAATTGTGTCATTCTAAAGATGTTGAAAGAGGAGAAGTCCTAGTTAATAGAAGAGTCCTACTAAGTGGTGAGAATGAACTTGATTAAAAAATGAGCTTGTTTTGCACAAGGTGCAGATGTGAAGATAAGTGTTGTGATATGATCATTGATGGTGAAAGTATTGGCAATCTAGTGTTAGAAATGATGGCCACAAAGTTGAAGCTGAAGAGATAGAAACACCTGTATCCACATCATATTTCTTGGGTGCAAGATGACCAAAAGGTCATGGTCAATGAGTAATGCTCAATGAAGTTCAAGATTGGACGCTACTAGGATGAGGTAGTTCTTGATATCATACCTATGGACATATGTCATATGTTGTTGGGTAGGCTATGGCAACTTGACAGGCATGATGTACATGATGGGCAAGAAAATACCTACACTTTGACCAAGGATGAAGTGAAACATAAGTTGAAGCCATTGAAGGAGAAAGAAGAAAAGGTATGCAATGTTTCCAGGATATGTTTTGTTGATGAAAAAGAGTTTTTCAAAGGTATGAAGTGTGAACACATACATTTTGCTATAATTCCAAAAGAGAGTAAAGAAGAAGTAGAGGAGGTTCTTGTAGAAGTTATAGATTTGTTGGGAGAATTTTTAGATATTGTATCAGATAATGTACCTGATGGATTGCCCCCACGAGGAAGATCAATCACCAGATGGATTAAATTCTAGAGGTTAGTATGCCAAACAAGGCAGCACATAGAATGATGCTAGTAGAAAGTGAAGAGTTGAATAGACAAGTTCATGAGTTATTGCAGAAGGGGTTGATTCAAGAGAGTCTAAGTCCATGTGTTGTACCTGTAGTATTAGCACCAAAGAAGAATGGAGAATGAAGGATGTACATAGATTCTCATGCTATCAATAAGATCACAATCAAGTATAGATTTCCATTGCCAAGGATGGCTGATATTATGGACTATTTGAGTGAAACTGAATGTTTCACAAAGATAGATCTAAAGAGTGGGTACCATCAAATTTTTTAAAGAAGGTGATGAGTGGAAGACTACTTTCAAGACAAGGGAAGGACTATATGAGTGTTTATTCATGCCTTTTGGGCTAACCAATGCACCAAGCACTTTCATGAGGCTCATGAATGAGGTACTAATGGAGTTTTTGGGTAAGTTTATCATTGTTTACCTAGATGATATTTTGATCTTTAGTAAGATAGTGGAGGAGCATTTGATCCATATTCACAAGGTGTTTGATAAGTTGAGGGAAGAAAATTTGTTGATAAACTTGAAGAATTGTGGTTTTGTAAAGATGGAGTTGATGTACCTAGGATTTGTAGTCTTAGTAGAAGGTCTAAAAATGGACCTAGAGAAATTGAAGTCTATTATTGAATTGCCTACTCCAAGGAGTGCCATAGAGGTAAGATATTTTCATGGACTGGCTAGTTTTTATATAAAGTACATAAGAGGTTTTAGCAGTATTTGTAGACCCTTGACACAAACAATGAGAGGGGATAGGAAAGAATTTAAGTGGACTATAGGAGCAGACAATAGTTTTAATCTATTGAAATAGAAAGTTATTGAGCAGCCTATCTTAGTATTTTCTAATTTTAACAAGGTATTTCAAGAAGACTATGATGCTAGTGGTATTGCAATAAGAGCTATTATGAGCCAAGAAGGTAGTCCTATTGCTTATTTTAGTGAGAAATTGAATGATGAGAAAAGAAAATATTTTGTTTATGCTCAAGAATTTTATGCTATAGTTCAAGCATTGAAGAAGTGAAGACACTATCTTCTTCCTAAGGAATTTATTTTGCATACTAATCATCAAGCTTTGCAATATTTGAATAGTCAAGGAAAATTGAACTAAAGGAATTTGAAGTGGGTTGATTTTTTTTGCAGAGTTATACATTTTTTTTTGAAACACAGGAGTGAGAAGTCAAATAGAGTTACAAATGCTCTTAGTAGAAAACAAATTTTGTTAACAAAAATGTAGATAAAGGTGGTTGGGTTCAAGGAACCCATTATTTTGTATCTAGATGATCCTGATTTTGGTGAAACATAGAAGGCTTTTATAGAACTTGTTACACTTGATAAGACAAAGTGGTTGGATTTCATGATCTAGGATAGTATGTTATTCAAAGGAAGCTAGTTGTGTATTCTTAGAAGTTCTATGAGAGAGAATCTCATCAAGGAGAAGCATAGTGGAGGATTGACTAGACATTTTGGTAGAGATAAAACTATAGGTTTGGTTGCAAAGAATTATTACCAGCCACAGTTGCAGCAAGATGTGAAGAAGTTTGTATAGAGTTGTATGTCAGATGGTGAAAGGAGTAAAGCAAAATATAGGGTTGTAGCATCCATTACATATACTAGAGAAACTATGGGAGGATGCTAGCATGGATTTTGTTCTTGGATTACCAATGACATAGCATGGGAATGATTCTATTTTTGTGGTGGTTGACAAGTTTTCAAAGATGGTACATTTTATTCCTTGCAAGAAGACTAGTAATGTTGTTCATGTGACAGAGTTGTTTTTTAGAGAAGTGGTGAGACTACATGGTCTACCAAAGAGTATAGTTTTAGATTGAGATACCAAATTTTTTGGGTATTTCTAATGTACATTGTTGAAGAAGTTGAAGATCAATTTGAAGTTTTATTCATCACATCATCCACAAATTGATGGATAGATAGAAGCTTTGAATCACGGTTTGGGAAATTTATTGAGATGTTTGGTTGGAGATAAACTAAAAGGATGGGATATGATTTTACCATAGGTGAAATTTGC
Source organism: Cupressus sempervirens (assembly GCA_028749045.1). NCBI lineage: Eukaryota > Viridiplantae > Streptophyta > Pinopsida > Cupressales > Cupressaceae > Cupressus > Cupressus sempervirens. The sequence goes on along the minus strand of CM053793.1, from coordinate 683,637,806 downwards.
ATATAATAATTCTGTCAATAGGAGTACTAGTAAATCAACATTCTAGATTGTATATGGCAATAGTCCCAAAAATGCTTTTGAATTGAGGTAGTTGGATAAAGGAGAGATAAGTAGTGCTGAAGTAGAAGAATTTGTTGAATATTTTAAGAACATCCATGAGGAGGTGACGAAGCACATCATAAAGATGAATACATAGTATAAGGCTAAGGTAGATGTGAAAAGGAGGTATAAGAAATTTCAGATTGTAGATGAAGTCAAGGTTCATTTGAGAAGGAAGCATTTTTTAGTGGATACATATAATAAGATGAAGATGAAGAAGTTTGGACCATGCAAGATAGTGAAAAGGTGTGATTCTGAAAATTATTATGAAGTGGAGTTGCCTACTGAATTGACTATTTCACCAATATTTAATATTTTAGATGTGATAGAGTATTATGAAGGAGGTGATGGAGATGAAGTTGTAGAAGCACAATGAAGTATTCTAACAATTAGTTTGACTACAAAGGGGATTGAGGAGAAACTGGACAATTGTGTTGGCAAAAGTATAAGGAACAAAACTTATGAAGAATACCTGGTCAAATCGAAAGGGAGGCCACTAGAGGATTCATCATGGCTAGCAAAGGAAGAGGTTAAACATGTTGGTTTTCCTCTAAACACCTGAGACATGATGGAGTCACTTCTCAAATTACTATGGGTGTTTGATGCAGGAGCATCGTGGGTGTAAGAGCAATCTAGCATCACCCAAAAATATTTTTATTTCAATCTTTTCTATTTTAATAAGGACTAGTAGACATGTGGTTACGATTTATGGAAACTTTCTATTTTTAGTATGTTTTTCATATGAGCTTGAAATTTTCTCATTTCCTATAGAAAGGTTCATTTTAGAGTTGTTAGCCCACCATAAAAATCTAATTTCTCAAGCATAAGTATCAGAGACATTATTGTAGATTTTTTATGGAAAATTTGTAGAAAAATATTCAGGCTCACCATTAGAGGCCTTAAAGTGCTTGGATGAGCTTCAAAAACTCAATGTAAAGGCACTAATGTAGTTTTGAGCCTGTAGATCACAGGTTGACATTTCTGAAAAGTGGTTATGATAGCCAATCAGAGCAACAGTTTCTGAGTTATGGCCTTTCAAAGTTGGGCTACCCTAAATATATAAAATAATTTTCAAAGATGTATTTGGCCAACTCTATATTTATTCTTAAGGTATGTCAGCCCTAGTTATTAAGTTTCAATGTCTAGAACCTTCTCGGGTGACATAAAATTGCCTATTTAAGAAAAGTCCCAAACATTATCTAGGATAAATTTGGGTGATAGTCTGCAACTTGTCTTCTGATTTATTGTAATGAAGGTAACCATTTGGGTTAGCATATTGTACTTGTATATTTTATAATTCCACATTTGCGGTGCAAATAAGAAGTCCATAATTTGTTCTTGCATTTTTTGTTGTTTCTTTGTTTTTGTTATTAGTTTATAGTATTATAAGAATTTTCCTTTGGGCAAAATCCACCCAAGAACTAAGAACTCAAAGACAAGCACAACTATAGACTAGAAAGGAGCATGATCAAAATAACAATGTATTTGATTCAATATATGAATGAAAGTACACTAGGAGTGCTTGTATATAAAGGCCTCTAAGATGCATCTAGAATGGCTAAGAATTAGCTACATGATAAGTCATACAACCAAGCATATGTCCACTAGATATGGGTTATCTTCCATTAAGCATGGAAGTACAATGATGAGAGGATAAGCCTACAAGGGTGTAACAAATGAATTAGTGTTGTAGACAACATGTGCTAAAAAGGGAGTGTGAATAACCATGTTGTCTACATGAAAATTTAGTGAATGGTGCAAACTCTAGTGTTGTAGACACCATGTGTTGAATTAGAGTTGTGTACTTCTATGTTGTCAACATAACAACTCATAAAAGCATGTAAACTCCTAAGTGTCTCACAAAATAAATAATAAAATAATGCATTAACCTAAGTAAAATTAAGTAAAGTGTAAATAGTAAATATGTATTTACACCAACACCCCCATGTAAGTGCAACTTAGGGGAATGCCCTTAAGCTTACGAAAACTAGGATGAAAATGCAGGATGGGTCCCAACTACTAGGCCATGTTAGGTACCCATATACATAATGAAATGTAATCTCTCATAAAGTGAAGAAAGAGGGAAAACATCATGGGAAATACCTTCCCCCAAAAAGAGAGATGAAAAGAATAAATGCATGGATGGATGGAGTAATCAAGACCCCCCCATTATGACATATATCAAGAATATACAAAAGTGAAATGGGAGAAGGACAAAACCTCATAAGAGGATGAAGTCCCCCCCTAAAAGAAAGAAGATTAAGAGAGACAAGGTAGTCCCCCCCAAATGTAGAATGCTAACTAGTGAGTGTTGCTCCAAGGAAGAAGTTGATTCAACAATGCAGAATGATGTTCCTTCCCTTTGAAAGAAACAAAGGAAAAGGTACAATCTTAAAGATGTATGGTGGCCTTGAAACCTACTCAAGTTTCCTGGTGTCGATGTTGATGTTTGCCCCTTTGAACGATGCTAAAAAGAATGAGTGTAGATCTAGCAAGGATGTTTGTTGAACCTATTCCAATGAACCATCTATTTTCTCAACTGATAAAGAGACCTTCAACAATTGTTGTTCATAAGGATCCACAATCATGCCAACCAGTGAAGATTAATCATGTAGAGAATGGACACAAGGGTTAGAGTGATCCTTCACAACAACTATAGAAGGATCATCTTCATCAAAGAGAACATGTAAATCATCAAGGCTATCTCCCAAATCTACGGTGTGTGACTCCACAAAAAAACCTACAATGTCTACCAAAATGTCATCAACCAAAGCTAGAGTTGGAAGATGATGTGTACCCTACTATGTTGGACCTATTACTATGGAAATGTAGGCATGTGGAATATACTAATGATGTGATCTCTCACTACAACTATCGATAGAACCTTGCACGTTTGAATCTGCTGAACCACTATCATTGGTGTCATTATCAATTTCCACTATGTATGAAGTGCAAAGAGGAGCAGAAGATAAGCTGAGTGAACTTTCCTTAAAGTGAACATCCTTCTCCACAAAAATCTCATGAGTCTCTAGATCCAAAAGTTTGTAAGCCTTAGAACTATCTTCATACCCAATGAAAGTACAAGGCCTAGGTGCTAGTCCCTTGCATCCCCTGGAAGATAGGTTTGCCCATGTTGGACAACCAAAGACTCTGAAGTGACTCACAACTAGTTTTTTGTTGCACCATGCCTCAAAAGGATTTTTTCCATCTAAGGCATTATGAGGAGACCTATTAAGTATGTGAGTAGTACTACTAATGGCATCGACTTCTAATGTAGGATCAAGAGACTTGTCTTTTATCATGCAACTTGCTATGGATTTGAGAGTCCTAATCCTTAGTGCTACAATATCTGTCATATGTGAACTAAATTTTGGTGGATTCTAAAGATCAATTCCCTCAAATTTACAAAATTCTTTAAGTCTTCTATCCATATATCTACTTTCATTGTCCATCCATAGAACCTTGATGGCTTTCCTTGATTTTTGTTCAACATGGCTCTTAAAGGCTTGAAGCATATAAACCACTTCATTCTTATGATGAAGGAAGTAGATCCATGTGAAATGTGAAAAGTCATCAACAAAAGTAAGAATGTAGCGGCCTTGGCTGATTGATATCACTGCAAAAGGTCCTACTAGCACCATGTAAACTAATTAAGAATAAGTAGTGCTCTAGAAGACTTCCCTTTATCATACTTCTCCTTGAGATGCATATCCACTGAACAAGATGAACTCTCACCCTTAGAAAAGTTGATGTTAGGTAGACCTTTGACCATGTGTTTGGAGCAAAGTTGTTGAATGTAGTAGAAGGCAAGATGACCAAACAACTCATGCCATAGTTTGATTTGTGAATTAGAGTAAGCCAACAAGGCTTGAGAAGGAGACTTAGGCACAAAGTGGGAGAAGGAATTTAGCCTCTTGTCATGATTGACTTTCTCCACTGCAACCAATGAATCATTTTTAAACTTCGCACCATCACTAAGTCTGGGAGGAAATCAACTTTGTGACCATCTCCAAGGTGATGATTTGGTAAACTAAGAGGAGATTGGAACTAAGGTTTTGAATGTAGAGAACATCTTTGAATTCCCAATTTTCCATTTTGGTATCATCTCACATGAAGATGTACAATACCTGTAACTGCTTCAATCAAGAAAAGTCTCCCTTTGAAGAACCCATATGATAGGAGGCACCTGATTCAAGTATCCATTCCGAAGAAATTGTATTTGCCACAAGTGCTTTCCATTTTCCCTTTGAAGAGGTTGGAGTTGAATCCTTGGAAGTCCCTGACACTTGAATTTTGTTCTTCTTGAGAAGGTTTTCCAACTCATCGATTCTTTTAGTCTTGCAATGATGTTCATCATGATTTGGCTTTTTGCAATATGCACAAAAAGATTTGTCCTTCTTTTCATTACTTCCCTTCTTGTTGGAAGAAGAATTGTCTTGTTGTGAGGAAGATTGTTGTGTCTCAAATTGTGATTTCTACTTCCACTCCTTCTTCTTCTTGTTGCTAAAAATTTTGCCTCCTTGACTTGATTGATGCTCATCACTAGGCACCAATGCTTTGGTCTTTAATGTCATGAGAAGTGATAGGCCAACACTAGGGCAAATAATAACAAAATAATTAATAATTTATGACAAAATTCGGCTGGTCTATACATGTCAATCAGAGAGCATAAGCTTGCAAAAGGTGTCTGAGCAATATGCTATCAAGGGATGATAGTTGTGAGATGAGGGTTTATGAATGCATCTACAACACACAGAACTGAATCTATAAAAAAAAACCAAAGAAATCCTAGTGACAGGAACTGTCACTTCTTGGCAACAAGAACATTAGAAATAAAAATCAACAAAAATAATACCAACACTAAAAATAATCTAATACAATAATTTACTAATATAAATTTGATATAGCTCTAATATTTTGACTCTTTATGAAAGTATGATATCAACTTCAAAACATGAAAAGATTTATTAATAATCTACTTACTATTAAATGAATGATAATTTAATAAACTATCTTACTCAACTATGATATTAATCTAATTGCAAACCTATTACTATGAACTAACTATTAATTTAAAATGAATCCTTATTCTATAACAAATCAAGCATACCAAACTCAAGCTACAAAAATCAATAGTGTGAAATATAAAATGATTTACAACATTACCAACCTCACCAGACATTCCAAGAGTGGGCCCTTTCTCTGGTCTGCAAGGTGAGTGAATAAACTATACTGTTTTACATTGGGCTGATCAGCAGAATCGTTGTTTTATTCCTCAACTTTTACAAAAGAAGAATAATGATACATTTCAATTTGCATATAGCTGCTTATATACATGTAGAAAATAACAAATGTACAAGTTTAGACCTGCTATTAATAACTTACATAAACCTTGGCCATACATTATAGGCCAAAATAATTGCTGGTATAACAATAAAGCAACAGATTTCATAAACAATAACAATTTTGTTATGGTAATGATTCACGTCCCACCATAATATCCATCTCCCAACAAAATGCAAGCTGGAAAATAAATGGTTGTGCAGTATATATCAGTAGAGGCATGTCATGCCAATTTCTCCTCTATGTGGTAGCTCATTCCAACAAATCATACTTATTTTGATCCATTATTTTGAGCCTTCATTTTAAAATGGTTTAGAAGAATCAAGTTCACCCAAACAATAATGCGATTAATGTGGATTTAGGTGAAGGATTTATATTATTAATGTGGCTATATTTTGGAGAGGATGTTTCCCAAATGGAGTAAGTATTGAAGTTGATATATGTTCATAATAGAAATAGAAATGATGTAGCTAGAAAATACATTCTCCACAAGTCTTTAATGTCCTCCCCATTATGAATTCAACTAAGCTGGAGGAGTTCTATGTTGAGCTAGAACAAACTTTGAAAATTAAAATCCAATCCCGTAATAGAAAAATTACGTTTTGAAAATGGGCTCTAACTTTTTCATCATGCATGTTTTGAAGATTTTGCCGCATAGGATTGTAACTGGGCATGTTTTGGACAATACCCATGTCTCATATTTTTGAGATTCATCTGTATATGTTTGCAAAAGGAGATGCAAAACTGGCTGTCCTTATTTTTAGTTGCTAATTATTCCAGTTAAGTTCTTTCTCAACATATTCCTTGGTCAATACTCTTGGAAGGAATAATGCTTTAAATTGTTGAGGAAATAATGAATGCCAATAAGATAAAGCAAGCAATACATTTCAAAGTGGATGGAACTTTGTATTTCTGAAATAGCTACAGGAAGATATGTGCTACAAATCAGCATGTTGTAGTATTAAAGATTAGTAAAACATAATCAACAATAAATTTTCCATGTTTTAATCCCAAAACAATATTAAATACTACTTAATTATATTAAACTATATGCAATGTTATAATGGTAAAATGGAATGAAATAAGATAAAAATGGAATGGAGAAGTATGTAGGAAAGTGTGTAAGATAGATTAAAATAGAGCATTAAATAGGTTATGATTAGCTCTCATCAAGAAGTTCCAAATCTATAAAGTGAAATTGTTCAACAATCAACATCTCTACAAATGCATCAAATGTAGGCTTCTGGTAAGCACTACCCATGGTCAACCTATGAGTAATATAACTCAAAACAAATGAAGCATAATCTGAAGGTAGCCTCTTTAGGATGTGATGAATCAACTTGTCATCCTTCATGGGATTTCTAAAATCTTTAAGTAGTGCCCTATACTCATTGGCTTTCTTGATGTAATCTAGAATTGTGTCAAAGTTCTTTCGATCCAAGAGAAGTAGATTGTCCTCAATCTAAAATCCCTTTTCCTCATCCACCTTACCATACAATGATTCAAGTTTGTCCAACACAGGTTTGGATTCCTTGAAACTGGAAATGTGAAAGAAGAGATCTCTATGTACGTAATTCTTGATAATTTATAAAGCCTATTGGTCTTATTTTTGCCAATCAATGAGTGTTGTAGCATCAGTGGGTTTGGGAATTGTTCCATCAACATAAAGACTTAAACCTTTTTCCATTAATCTACTCCATGCAATATCTTTCCATATAGAATAATTATGTGAAGTTAGAAGTGGACATTTAGGTGAACCCATGATGCAGAAAATGAAAAGAGCACAAAAGAGAGACACAAAACACAATACACACCCCCCCTTTTCACTCAATCAAAAGATCGCCCCCAAAAAAGATGCTTTTGGCACTTTATATGTAGTGTGTGTACAATGGGCCACTTGTCAAAATGAACAAAGTGGACTTCTAATTTTGCTTTTTACAACTACCTTTTGAGGCTCAAATTTGTCACTAAGAACAATAGCTTAGATGTGTAACAATTTTGAAAAGTAATCAAAGCATTACAATGCAAAACATGCCCTAGTTCAAAAAGTGACATTTTTGTCCACACAACCCTAGAATCTATCTATAGATCTAGAAAGTAGATGAAAAATAATGTATTTTCAAAAAAAATGAAACCTATTTTTGTGTCCAAATGAGCCCATAAGGAGTGTTTGAAGTTGTAAAATGCAGGATTGGATAGGTACAATCACCAAAAGATGCAATTTCTAAAAAATCCTTGTATCAAAACTAGAAAAAAACACCACCACTAAAAATTTTGGGAAATTTTACCCAATTTCAAAAAAAAATTGCACCTGATTTGGAGTCTGGATGTCTGAGTTATGGCCTCTCAAAGTTAGGCTACCAAATTAAAAAGCAATCTGAAGAGGGGTCTAGAAGAAAAACTACATGCTTAAATTTGATGGTCAAATAGCCATCATAGTAGTTATAAAAGGCCTACTTTTGACGATTAGATGGCTATCAAATTTAATGTCATAAAATATTGGCATTAGCAAAAAAAATTGCCTGGGTGATGTGGCAAGTGATTGGAACATACTGTACTATATGAACATGACACATGGTAGTATGGATGTACGGTATTGCTAACATGGTTGGTCATGTGGAAGGTTGATGTGTCATTGACTATATGTGTTGATGTGTCACTGACTATATGTGCTGACGTGGGCCCTATGTGGAGGACAGTTTGTCAGATTTGATGACACATGTTAGACTAGCTGACATGTCTGGCTCCTTACTATCATGTTTTCATGTCACTTTGACCTACAAATGGGCTGGAAAAGTTAGGGTGACATGTGGCAGGTGCAAAACAATCCACATGTCTATAGGTACTATAGTTGCAAGCATGGCAATGTACTGGCGGATAAGTAGAGGTGAATGTCGAGGTTAATTTGTGATGGCTAAAGGTTTAATTTATCTACTAGAATCTATGCAAACTATGCCAAAAAATGTTTGCATCACTGCAAAAGGATGTCAAAAGAGTTTGTATAGTATGTAGGAAGAGAATCATAGTCATGGTTGGAAAATTCTAAGATGCCACCAGTATTCCTATTTGATAGGTGTTAGAAAAGTGTGTTGTTGGGTTCTTCAAACAATATCCCACATCGCTGGCAGGTTTAACATGCGAGGTGCATAAAAAAAAAGTACCCCAACTCCAAAGAAAACACAATCACCATGGGTATTAAGGGGCCTGTCTGCTGGTTTGGTATTGCCAGAGTCTATCTAGTTCAGTGGGTTTATTGTTGGATGTGATAAACGATGGGTACCCGATATGTGTGCAGACTTGCTTAGAAACTTGGATAATACCCACCAAATAGAATAAGGAATATTCCCTCTGAATTGTAGGGTGAGGGAGTGACTACTCGGTTCTACAAAAAAACTTTCTTTACTAGACTAGCTTGCTTGGGAAAAAATTTCAATAAAAGCTATTTGAAAAAATGTAGAGAATTTATAGATCTGAATTGAATAAAATTGTAGATCTAAAAAGTCATATCCATGTTGCAAATCAGGGCCTCTAGGTGCTGATTTACAAAAAAAAAAATTTCACGATCGACTTTGGGCTAGGGTAGCCAAATTTATAGCCAATTTTTACCAAACCAGTGTTTCAGATGCATTCTCAAGGTCAAATCTATCTCTAGACACTCCCAATTTTTGTGGTACTCTAGACTTGGGTCAAGGTGTTGAAGTGAGAAGACACTCTCGAATGGCTTTATGAAGAGAGATTCTCCAAGCTCTAATACCATGTATGAATTTGTCTTAGGGAAAAATTCACCCCAGAACTAAGAACTCAAACACAAGCACAACTATAAACCAAAAAGCAGTATGATCAGAATAACAATGTATTTGATTCAATATATGAATGGAAGTACACTAGAAGTTCCTATATATAAAGGCCTCTAAGATGCATCTATAATGTCTAAGAATTAGCTACATGATAAGTCATACAACCAGGCATGTGTCCACTAGATATGGGTTATCCTCCATTCAACACGGAAGTAAGTATGATGATGAAAGGATAAGCCTACATAGGTGCAACATGAAAATCAATGTTGTAGACAACATGTGCTAAAAAGGGAGTGAAAATACAGTGAATGATGCAAACTCTAGCATTGTAGACATCATATGTTGAATTAGAGTTGTTTACTTTTGTGTTGTCAACATAACAACTCATAAAGGTGTGCAAACTCTTAAGTGTCTCACAAAATAAACAATAAAATAATGCATTAACCTAAGTAAACTTAAGTGTAAATAGAAAATATGTATTTACATCAATAGGTATTAAGGGAAGCAACCTTAGTCAAGTGTTAACAAAGCCAGAGAGAAGAACAGAAGGCCAGGTTACCACCATTCTTAATATGAGCTACATGCATTGTTGATGACATAAAAGAATAGAGAGAAGATGAATATGTGAAAGAGATAAATTTCTATGAATTATGGGATGTTTTCTTTAAGATGAATTTGAAAGATGATGATGGTTTGCATGAGGATCTTGTTAGTGATGTGTGGTATGCAAAGGAAGATTGGTATGGCTTTATTGATTTTATTACAAGTGTTTTTAATTCAAAGATATTGGAGGAGGATGAGATTTATACTTGGACAAAGTTCACTGCAGAGGAGTATTTTCAGCAGCAGACACTTATTCGAGCTGTGTGTTGGAAGAAGAGAGAAAAAATATATTGATAGTGGCTACTTCATTTTGTGAATTCATATCCACAAAATTTTTCCTACCATGGGTGTCTAATGCAAGAGCATCTTGCATCACAAAAAAGGGGGTGTGATCAAAATAATAAATTGAAAACAAAACTAAAAAATAAATAAAAAATAAAAAGAGGGGAAAGAGGAATTTACATTTTCAAGGTGCATATGTGGCATGGAAAAATAAGAAAATGGTTTTCATTTCGTTTATTGAGGTGTGTAGTTCGCATTTTATAAATTTGTGGAAAGTTCCTTAAATCATGCATTTAATATTTTTTGTGATCCACAAAGGAAATGTAATTTTCTAATTGGGCCACATGGTGGTGCTCAATTGTATTTGGGAGCAATAATTTTATAAAAATATATTTAGGAAAGTATATCTTGGAAATCTATGATATCTATGAAGAGTTGAATAGTCGAGTTCATGAGTTATTGCAGAATGGGTTGATTTGAGAGAGTCTGATATCATGTGTTGTACCAGTAGTATTAGTGCCAAAGAAGAATGGAGAATGGAGGATGTGCACAGATTCTCGCACTATCAAAAAGTTCACAATCAAGTATAAATTTCCATTGCCAAGGATGGACGATATTATGGATTTTTTGAGTGGAGCTAAGTATTTCACAAAAAAAATCTAAAGAGTGGGTACCATTAGATTCATATCAGAGAAGGTGATGAGTGGAAAATTTCTTTCAATACAAGGAATGACTATATGAGTGGTTAGTCATGTCTTTTGGACTAACTAATGCACCGAGCACTTTCATGAGGCTAATGAATGAAGTACTGAAGGATTTTTTGGGTAAGTTTGTCACTGTTTACCTAGATGATATATTGATCTTTAGTAAGACATTGGAGGAGCATTTGATTCATATTCACAATGTGTTTGATAAGTTGAGGGAAGAAAAGTTGTTGATAAACTTGAAAAAGTGCAGTTTTGTAAAGGAGTTGGTGTACCTGGGTTTTGTTGTCTCAATAGAAGGTGTAAAAATAGACCCAAAGAAAGTAAAGGCTATCCCTGAATGGCATACTCCAAGGAGTATGACCGAGGTAAGATCTTTTCATGGACTAGCTAGTTTTTATAGAAAGTTCATAAGAGTTTTTAGAAGTATCTATGGACCCTTGACTGAAACAATGAGAGGGGATAGGAAAGAGTTTAAGTGGACTATAGGAGCAGATAAGAGTTTTAATTTTTTGAAATAGAAAGTTACTGAGCAACTTGGGTATGTGTAGGATCATTGTGTGCCAAAAAGTGGTGATATGAAAAAAATAGAGTTTCAACATGTCTAAAAGCGCTTCAAAATCTTCTTAGACTTTTTTTCACCCATCCAAGTACCAAACCTAAAAAGTAAGGCCCAAGCCTTATCGGATATCCAATCTCATACCAGATATTGGATCTCATATCAGATATCTGATATGAGATCTGATATTCGATACCGGTGGCATAAAAATTGGAGGGAAAAGGCACAAAAATTAGAGGGAAAAACGAATTTGTAAGTGATATAACTAATTTGAGTAATGGAATATGTAAAGATATAATATATAATCTATATATTATATAATAATATAATATTATATAATATTATATATATATATATATATATATATATATATATATATATATATATATATATATATATATATATATATATATATATATATATATATATATATATATATATATATATATATATAATAGCATAACGTAAAGATATAATATATAATCTACTAATATATAATAATATATTATGTTATTATTATTATTATCTATAAATATAATATATATTATTATTATTTTTACTATATTTTTATTAAATATAATAACATAATATATTATATATATGTTATTAATACATATTATTATTATTATCATATATAAATTATAATCTATAATATGTTATTATTATTATTATCATATGTAAATTATAATCTATAATATATTATTAATATTATGACTTATGTTATTAATATATAATAATATATTATGTTATTATTATTATAATCTATAAATAATATATATTATTATTATTATTTTTACTATATTATTTCTATTGGAGTTGTTTATATGGGTCGAAAGGGCTCACGGGATTACCTATGACTCCTTTCGACACATTCCATGATGACATATGTCCCTAAGGGATCCTAGGACCTCTAGGGACATATTAGAATAGTTTATATGGGTCGAAGGGGGTCACAAGATGACCTATGTGTTGGAAATATTCAAGATATAATAGGTTACTAAGAGGGGAGGGGTGAATCAGTAACAATAAAACTTTTAAGTCAATTCAGAATAACCATATACAACATTTACTCATCTAGGCTGCTGCATAAAAAAACTATTAAACATTTAAACCATATATGCACGGAGATTTGGTGACCCAGAAACCTTCCAAAATAGAAAGTAAAATTGGGGTGGGGATGATACCCACAAAGCTTCGTTACTGCAGTATGAAGTTGGCCGGTTAAGGCTTACAATGATCACTTCTGGTGATCTGCCCTGTTAGGAGCATAGAGGATTTCTAGATCCACCTTGTTAGAGGATTTGCAAACATACTTTACAAGTATGCACTCTGTTAGGAGATTTGAATAAAGATGGTTAAGTCTACCTTGTTAAAGGATTTACAAAAATGATTCACCTATTAGGATGAACCAACCGATCAACTTACAACTTGACTGAGTTCTTTATTGTAGATAACCTTCTGTGATTGATGAAATCATTTCTGCTCCTGGTAGACCTTGTTGAGTATTCTTTTTTGCTGATGAATTCGCATATCATATCTTATGTCCCTCCTTTTTGCAATATTCTATGTCTTGTATGTCTTTCTTGTATCTTTTATGTATGTTGAATGATATAATACATTACATATATATACCATTCCAAAAATTATTCATGCAAGGTCGGCCAAACACAAGTAAACAAAATATAACTGAGTTGGCCAAATGGTAAAATAAACTTGAGTTCTTCAGACAGACTTGATGACCTTCTGATACACGACATCCACTACGTTACTCAGCATCGTCATGCATTCGGTAGAGGTAGGGGCTCGGTTCATACTAGTCATACAATGTTGCTTGGAACTCGGTAACCATTGGTGACTCGGTAGATATAGTGTCACTCGGTAGAAACTAACTTCTTCGTTAACCTCCTGAGCTCGGTTATCACTAAGTGCTTCCTCACTCGGTTAATACTGAGTGCATCTTTACTCGGTTAACACTAAGTGCAACTTTACTTGGTTAATACTGAGTCCTTCTTCACTCAGTTAGAATTGTGTCTTCGATGCTTGGTTTGAACTGTGTCTTCAGTGCTCGGTTTGAACTGTGTTGCCATCACTCAGTCTGCACTGTATTACTCAGTTTGAACTATGTTGCCATCATTCGGTCTACACTGTATTAATCGGTTTGAACTGTGTTGCCATCATTCGGTGTGCACTTTATTACTCGGTTTGAATTGTGAGTGTTGTCACTAATGGCAAATAACTTTATGCCAACAATCTCCCCCTTTGGCATTAGTGACAAAAACAATTATGATTCAAAGTTTATGTGCAAAAATTGACATACATTTCTGAATTTTCAAAATTGCTCTTTGCAAGTCTTATTACATATATCTTTCTTACATGTATCTGCCCCATACAATATGCAAAGTATTTACAAGTCATTACACATATTTCTTGCACAATTATCTCTTGGAGTGTGCTATCTCCCCCTTTTTGACAATAATGCCAAATTAAACAATATATATTTACACAGAGAGTCCAAAATGAGAGATAAACTCACAATGTACCTTGAGAATAAGAGCCAATATCTTATCCCAATTTTCTTGCAAAAGTTTGCTGGTGGAGAGTGCTATTTGAACTTCTACAGAGAGTTCAATCATATGATCTGCAATTGAGAAGTTTTTGTCATGAATCAATTTTTTGGAATGGGAAATATTCTTTTGCATTGTGTCCATGGCAGGAAGGATCATATTTTGGATGTCAATCAGAGTACACCTGATCCTTGCTTCCTCTCTCAACAATTTTGCCTGTTTCTTTGACAAAAAATCTTATTCTGAGATGATGGGATGAACTTAAACTGTGGTCAAGCTGCAACATTTGTGCACTAACCTTCATATCCTCATCAATTTTATTCAACTTTTCTTTGATTTCCTTAGTATACTCAGTAACATCACAAAGTTTTCCAAAAAGTGAAGTTACATTATTAAAAGAATGTTCAAAATTACTCAAAATTGTAGACAATTCTACCTGTTTTAATGCAATATGCTGAGCAATGTGTTGAAGCACCTTATTGTCAAATTTCTTCTCTACTTTTTCAATCAATTTTTCTTGGTCGGAGGTATCCTAATTGAATTTATATACAGCCTCTTCTAACTGAATCAAAATGTGTTGAGTAGAATCTACTTCAACACCTATAGCCTCTGTTAGAATATTCTTAGCACTTTCAATAATACTATATTCTTGGTCTCTCTCATGCCTCAGTTGTTTTTGCCTTGCCTTCTGATCTAATAGCTAACTGATCATTCTCATTTCATCAACTGATGCATTATCCAGATCTATCTTAAGAATGACAATGTCCTTTTCCAAGTCTATTTCCTCATCCACTGCCTTGCTGGAAATCATGTATCTTTTTTCTTTTCCTGCAGTGACTTCACCTTTTCCCTTTGAATCTGAAACAATAGTTGATGAGGCTGGACTGGCTGACAAAACTGGAATAGGACTAGCTAGAGGAAAATTGAGAGAAGTGCTAACAGTATCAAAAATTGATGTTCTTCCCAAGATTGATGTACAGGTTGGTATGGGAGAACTAACAGATGCAAAAATTGGAGCAGATGAAGTTGTCAAAATTGAAGTACCAATGGGTACATTTACCGTACACTCTACAGTAGAAGTTGATATGCCTGATGAACTTACTACTGTAGCTGATGATGCCTCAGTCAATGAGGATGGCTGCAACTTGGTTAATGAAGTGGTAGACACTTGCATAGATGGTGCCCGGAGCTAAGAGGAGACATGTGAAGATTGAGCAATTGATGAAGTTGTTGTGCACACAATCTCACTAGTAGAGGCTATCTCCACAGTTGATGTAGCTGCTTTAGGTGGAGAGTGAGGAAGAGATGCAATGACTTTGGCTGCAATTTTTACAAGATCATCTTCCTCCTTAGCTTGATCAGCTTCTTTTTCCTCCATTTCATCTTCCTTGTCGTCTTCCTCCATTTCATCTTTCTTGAATTCTTCCTCAACATTTATCATCATTGAATGCAGATCCCCTGGAATATCTTTAATATCATCATCATCACTGATGTCATTATCCTTGATTTCAACAATATCCTCACTAGATTTATGTAGATGATAGATATGTTTCCACATGTTTGTTACATCATTGACAACATGCTCAATGTCTTTGATTAGTATCAAACAAGTGTGGAATCTAATCATCATATTACCTTCATGATCTTTCAGTGATTTCTTCACTTCTGCATCAGTAAGACTCGACAGGAGATTTTTCAAGGTTTGGTCAAAGATATGCTTGATAGTTTTGGTTGCAATTTCCCATCTTGGTTGCAACCTCTCCAATAGCTCTTTAGGGATCTAAGAGGCAATCTCATCCAGAGAGTATTTCCATCTTCCCATTTTATTCAATACCAACTCCTCAATTTGCATTTTCTCATGTTTTGTTCTTGTCTCAAACTTCAATGCTTTGAAGTTTGTGAAGCTAGTACCTTCTTCTAATTGCTTCAACCTTGCCTCAAATATGAGTGGAGGCTTAATAAGTATAGGTTCCTTCTTCCCCTATCTTGTTCTCCTGGAGAAGACTGCAGTAGCTTGCTTTTTAGGTTTGGTGATAATCACCTTACCTTTCTTCTGTTGAGGCTCCTCTGCTTTTTCTAACTCGGTTTCCTCCTCTTCTTCATAATCTTCTCTTTTCCCTTCAGTAATCATCAGAGGACCAAGTTCTATTTTTAGCTTTGCAATCTTCCTCTTTCCTTTGCTAATGACCTAAGGGATTTTGATTGAAAGCTCAATTCTGGCCTTTGCTTCATCATAAGTTCCAAAGACTGGTTGCTTTGGGTCTACTGGTTCATTCACCAATGCTTCTATGATTTCTCTAGTTTCATCAATATTAACCTCATAAGGAAGAGGTTTCACCCATGCGACTTGGGGCCTGACTGCCTATATGTATACTTTGTCACAATCTACCATAAAGCATACATCTTCTTTGTATTCCTCAACTAGTTTAGGTGGAATCCAAAACCTATTGTTCATTCTTTCCTTAAAATCTTCAAATTAATTATCCAAAACACTGTCAAAATTTTCACCTAACTCTGCAATGAACTCATTTATTTGATAAAGAATGGGAATATCTTTTCTCCATACTACTGATCCTTTTGATGGAAAAGAATTTTGAACATAGAAAAATAAATAGATCAAAAGTGAACCGAATTTGCAAAAATTGTTCTTTGAAGTCCTTATGCTTTCCATATTTTCATTAAATTAAGACAAAAGCAATTCAGATAGATCAAACTCAACATTCTTCTTTACTACCTTATATGCTAAATCTACTGCTTCGCAAGGTACACTGTTTGGATGGCTAGAACTATAAATTTTATGAGCAATGACATAAATACCAAATCTTAATTCAGCATCAGCTACTGTACTGGGCTTAAGTCCTCTACCATCCCATTCTGCCTGGGTTGGTCTTTGTAATTCTTCCCGACCTAGGGTTTTGGTAGTCTTAGCTTTGCTCAACATGGGAAGGCCAGTAATCTTGTTAATCATTTTCTTTGTGATAAGCACGGGTTGCTCTAACCACAATTGCCCATTGTGTACCCGACTGAGTACATACCTAACCCATTTAATTTGAAAATTACTTGGCAAATCTGAAATGTGGGTTAACCCTTTTGTTTCAAGATGCTTATGCTCGGGTTTCAAATTTCCATCTACGCTCATTTCTCCTAGGGCATTATCAATTTCTAAGTTTCCAAGTTCTTGAATGGAACATTTGAAATGAGAGCGAATGTCATTTATAAGGAGTACCTTTGGAGGAATTTGAGACTGAGCACCATTAGGGTCAAGTGATTCTACAATTGCTGGTGCCAATTTGAAGTTTGGTGCCTTCCATTCCAAACCTTTAACCAGCATTTCTGAGCCTCTCTTTGTCTTGGAGCTGCTACTTCTGGATGCCATTGCTGCTCAGTAAGTGAAGAGAAATTTTGAACAGATTCTTTGCCCTTAAAATTTGCTCAAAATTGCTTTTAAGCTTGCTCTGGAATCACAGAAGATAACTTAGCTCAAAGTTCGTAGTGAAGAATGACATCAAATTTTGCCCTTTTTGATGAAACATTCATCATAAATGCTTGGTATGACGGTAGATGAAATGACAAGTTGTCATCCACTTGCTCGGTAGATACTATCAACTCAGTAACCAAGAGAAAACATTGATGTACCGACCTAACTCGGTAAGGTCACGAACCTACCTTGCTCGGTCGATATAACTCAGTAATTGAAACTTTATTGCATCCGATCGAACTTGGTTAAGTCTAGGATCAAAGTGTATCTAAATACTGTTCTGATCATCTTTCTTCTTCTGGAACTATTTAGGATAATTCTTGGAGGATGTAGTTCCATACTTTCTTTTATGAATATTAATTGGAAATGGTGGAATCACTCATTTCTTGAGTGATATTGCCATTGCTTGACTTATCTTGTTTGGTAGATTTTGAATTCCACTGTTGCTTCATTTGCTTTTGAATGTTGTCTGCTTTGATTTTCTTCTCATCTTCAATTCTTTCTATATTCATGCAATTTCTAGCTATATGACCAAGTTCTGTACATGTATAGCACCTTACAATAGTGTCCTTCTTCCTTAGGTGATGTCTTGCACAATTTTTGCCAGTATGTCCATATTCTCCACAATAGTGACATCTGCACCAGGTGTTGTAGTCCCATCCAAATATGGCTTTGACAAGTTGTTCAGCTGGATTGAATGATTTGGATCTACATTGGAATGCATTGTGACCATATTTTTTGCATTTGTGATAGTTGCCTTCAAATTTTGGTTTTTCCTTGCACTCATTTGCTTTGTGACCATGATGATTGCAATTGAAGCATTTACCATTGAATTTTGCTTTTCCATTGCTCCAGCATTTGTTTGATGTATGACCTAACATGCCACAGTGATTACAAGTGGGTTTTTGATTCCTTTGTTCACCTTGTTTGGAGGATTCACCTTCTTCCTTGTAACCAAGACCAGCTTTACCTTTATGTCTATAAAGATTTTCCTCATTTTGTTGATTTAATTGATTCATATCTGCTTGGGATTTCATCATTCTTTCATTGACTTTCCTTTCAGAGATTAGATCATTTTCCAAGATTTCATTGATTTGTCTCTCAGTTCTTAAATCATTCTGTAGACTTTCATTTTGTAATCTGAGAATCTTGATGTCTTCATTTGCATTAGAGAGCTGGTCTATAAGGTCTTCATGTTGATGGGATTGATTATGGCTTTTATCTTCTAATTCTTCTTGTGCTTTTTTTCTTTGTTCCAAAACTTCACATAGCCTAATTGACTATATTTCTTGCTCTCTTTTAAGATTTCTTACCTCTTCTTGTAGAGATCCATTCTTTTCTAGAAGTTCTTTGATTGCCTTGTCAGCTTCTTCTAAACTACTTGATGGTAACAAATCTTCAATCTTTTCTTCAACATAGTGATGGTCATTCATTTGTCTTGCAAGTTCCTTTCTTCTTTTTAGGGATTGAGAAAGATGCTCCTTTGCTTCTTTGAGTTGAACCATGGCCATTTCTAGATCTAACTTTTCATTTTCAATAACTTTCTCCAGTCTGAATATCTTCATAACTTAGATTTTTGCTCAAGCTGTCAAACTTTGTCCTGAGAACCAAAAAGGTCTGGTACCAATTGTTGGAAATATTCAAGACATAATAGGTTACTGAGAGGGGACGGGTGAATCAGTAATAATAAAACTTTTAAGTCAATTCAGAATAACCATATACAACATTTACTCATCTAGCCTGCTGCATAAAAGAACTATTAAACATTTAAACCATATATGCACAGAGATTTGGTGACCCAGAAACCTTCCAAAATGGAAAGTAGAAGTGGGGTGGGGATGATACCCACAAAGCTTTGTTACTACAGTATGAAGTTGGTCAGTTAAGGCTTACAATGATCACTTCTGGTGATCTGCCCTGTTAGGAGCACAGAGGATTGCTAGATCCACCTTGTTAGAGGATTTGCAAACATACTTTACAAGTATGAACTCTGTTAGGAGATTTGAATAAAGATGGTTAAGTCTACCCTGTTAGGATGAACCAACAGATCAACTTACAACTTGACTGAGTTCTTTATTGTAGATCACCTTCTGTGATTGATGAAATCATTTCTGCTCCTGGTAGACCTTGCTGAGTATTCTTTTCTGTTGATGAATTCGCATATCATATCTTATGTCCCTCCTTTTTGCAATATTCTATGTCTTGTATGTCTTTCTTGTATCTTTAATCTATGTTGAATGATATAATACATTACATAGATATACCATTCCAAAAATTATTCATGCAAGGTCGGCCAAACACAAGTAAACAAAATATAGCTGAGTCGGCCAAATGGTAAAATAAACTCGGGTTCTTCAGACAAACTTGATGACCTTCTGCTATGAAGAATCCACTACGTTACTCAGCATTGTCATGCACTCAATAGAGGTAGGGGCTCGGTTCATACTAGTCATACAACGTTGCCTGGAACTCGGTAACCATTGGTGACTTGGTAGATATAGTGTCACTCGGTAGAAACTAACTTCTTTGTTAACCTCCTGAGCTCGGTTATCACTAAGTGCTTCCTCACTAGGTTAATACTGAGTGCATCTTTACTCAGTCAACACTAAGTGCAACTTTACTCGATTAATACTGAGTCCTTCTTCACTCGGTTAGAATTGTGTCTTCGATGCTTGGTTTGAACTGTGTCTTCAGTGCTTGGTTTGAACTGTGTTGCCATCACTCGGTCTGCACTATATTACTCGGTTTGAACTATGTTGCCATCATTCGGTCTGCACTGTATTACTCAGTTTGAACTGTGTTGCCATCATTCGGTTTGCATTGTATTACTCGGTTTGAATTGTGTTGCCATCATTCGATCTGCACTGTATTACTCAGTTTGAACTGTGAGTGTTGTCACTAATGGCAAATAACTTTATGCCAACACTATGAACTCTTTCGACATATTACAAGATGACATATGTCCCTAGGGGTCCTAGGACCCCTAGGGACATATTAGAATCATTCATATGGGTCGAAGGGGGTCATAGGGTGACCTATGACCACCTTTGACACATTCCACATTGACATATGTCCGTAGGGGTCCTAAGACCCTTAGGGACAAATTAGAATTATTCATATGGGTCGAAGGGGATCGTAGGGTGACATATGACCACCTTCGACACAGTCCACGATGACATATGTCTCTAAGCATCCTAAGACCCCTAGGGACATATTAGAATCTTTCATATGATTTGAAGCTTCGACACGTTATATGACGAAATATGTTCCTAGGGGTCCTAAGACCTCTAGGGACACATTAGAATACTTCATATAGGTCAAAGAGGGTCACAGGTTGACCTATGACCCCCTTTGACCCATTAAATGATGACATATGACCCTAGGGGTCCTAGGACCCCTAAAGACATATTAGAATCATTCTTATGGGTCAAAGGAGCTCATAGGGTGACCTATGACCCCCTTCGACCCATTACATGACAACATATCTCCCTAAGGGTCTGAGGACCCCTAGGGACATATTAGAATCGTTCTTATGGGTCAAAGGGGGTAATAGGTTGACTTATGACCCAATTCAACATATTACATGATGGCATATGTCAATAGGAGTCCTAGGACCCCTAGGGACATATTAGAATACTTCATATGGGTCAAAGGGTGTCATAGGTTGACCTATGACCCCCTTCTACCCATTAAATGATGACATATGTACCTAGGGGTCCTAGGACCCCTAAGGACATATTAAAATCATTCTTATGAGTCAAAGGGGGTCATAGGTTGACCTATAACCCCCTTTGACCCATTACATGATGACATATGTCCCTAGAGGTCCTAGGACCTCGAAGTACATATTAGAATGCTTCATATGGATCAAAGGCGGTCATAGATTGACCTATGACCCCCTTCGATATATTAAATGATGACATATGTCCCTAGGGGTCCTAGGACCCCTAGGGACATATTATAATTGTTCATATGGGTCAAAGGGGGTCATAGGTTGAGCTACGACCCCCTTCGACCCATTACATGATGACATATGTCCCCAGGGGTCCTAGGATCCCTAGGGACATACTAGAATCATTCATATGGGTCAAAGGGGGTCATAGGTTGACCTATGACCCTGTTCGACCCATTAAATGATGATATATGTCCTCAGGGTTCCAAGGATAACTAGGGACATATTAGAATAGTTCATATGGGTCAAAGGGGGTCATAGGTTGATCAATGACCCCTTTTGACCCATTAAATGATGACATAAGTCCCTACGGGTCCTAGGACACCTAGGGACATATTAGAATCATTCTTATGGGTCAAAGGGGGTTATAGGCTGACCTATGACCCCCTTCAACCCATTAAATCAAGACATATGTCTTTAGGGGTCCTAGGACCGCTAAGGACATATTAGAATCGTTCTTTTGGGTAAAAGGGGGTCATAGGTCCCTTCGACCCATTACATGAAAACATATGTCCCTAGGGGTCCTAGGACCCCTAGGGACATATTAGAATCCTTCTAATGGGTCAAAGGGGGTCATAGGGTGATCTATGACCCCCTTCAACCCATTACCTGACAACATATGTCGATAGGGGTCCTAGGACCCTAAGTACATATTAGAATACTTCATATGAGTCAAAGCGGGTCATAGGTTGACCTCTGACCCCCTTCAACATATTACATGATGACATATGTCCCTAGGGGTCCTAGGACCCCTAGGAACATATTAGATTCATTCATATGGGTCAAAGGGGTTCATAGGTTGACCTATGACCTCCTTCAACCCATTAAATGATGACATATGTCCCTAGGGGTCCTAGGACCCCTAGGGACATATTAGAATCATTCTTATGGATCAAAGGGGCTCATAGTGTGACCTATGACCTGCTTCGAACCATTACATGATGACATATCACCCTAGGGGTCCTAGGACCCCTAGAGGCATACTAGAATTGTTCTTATGGGTCAAAGGGGGTCATAGGTTGACTTATGACCCACTTCGACACATTACATGATGACATATGTCAATAGGCATCCTAGGATCCTTGGGGACATATTAAAATGCTCTATATGGGTCAAAGGGTGTCATAGGTTGACCTATGACCCCCTTTAACCCATTAAATGATGACATATGTACCTAGGGGTTCTAGGACCCCTAGGGACATATTAGAATCATTCTTATGGGTCAAAGAGGGTCATAGGTTGACCTATAACGCCCTCTAACCCATTACATGATGACATATGTCCCTAGGAGTCTTAAGATCCCTACAGACATATTAGAATGCTTCATATGGGTCAAAGGGGGTCATAGGTTGACCTATGACCCCCTTTGACACATTAAATGATGACATATATTAGAATCATTCATATGAGTCAAAAGGGGTCGTAGGTCAATTACATGACAACATATATCCCTAGGGGTCCTAGGATCCCTAGGGACATATTAGAATCATTCCTATGGGTCAAAGGGGGTCATAGGTTGACCTATGAACCTGTTCAACCTATTACATGATGATATATGTCCCCAGGGGTCCCAGGATCCCTAAGGACATATTAGAATCATTCATATGGGTCAAAGGGGGTCATAGGTTGACAAATGACCCCCTTTATCCATTAAATGACGACATATGTCCCTACGGGTCCTAAGACACCTAGGGACATATTAGAATCGTTTTAATGGGTCAAAGGGGGTCATAGGTTGACCTATGACCCCCTTCAACACATTAAATGATAACATATGTCCCTAGGGGTCCTAGGACACCTAAGGACATGTTAGAATGATTCTTTTGGGTCAAAGGCAGTCATAGGATGACCTATGACCCCCTTCAACCCATTACATGACAACATATGTCTCTAGGGGTCCTAAGACCCCTAGGGAGATATTAGAATCCTTCCTTCGATGCATTACCTGATGAAATATGTCCATAGGGGTCCTAGGACCCTAAGGACATATTAGAATGCTTCATATGAGTCAAAGCAGGTCATATGTTGACCTATGACCCCCTTCAACCCATTAAATGATGACATATCTCCCTAGGGGTCCTAGGACCCCTAGGGATATATTAGAATCATTCTTATGGCTCAAAGGGGGTCATAGGTTGACTTATGACCCCCTTCGACATATTACATGATGACATATGTCCCTAGGGATCCTAGGACCCTTAGGAACATATCAGATTCTTTCATATGGGTCAAAGAGGGTCATAGGTTGACCTATGACCTTCGTCAAACCCTTAAATTATGACATATGCCCCTAGGGGTCCTAGGACCCCTAGGGACATATTAGAATCGTTCTTATGGGTCAAAGTGAGTCATAGGTTGACCTATGACCCCCTTCAACCTATTACATGATGACATATGTCCCTAGGGGTCCTAGGACCCCTAGAGACATCTTAGAATCATTCATGATCGATTACATGATGACATATGTCCCTACGGGTCCTAGGACCCCTAGGGACATATTAGAATCATTCATATGGGTCAAAGGGTGTCATATGTTGACCTATGACCCCTTCAACCCATTACATGATAAACATATGTCCATATTAGAATCATTCATATGGGTCAAAGGGGGTCATAGGTAGACCTATGATCCCCTTCAAGCCATTAAATGATGACATATGCTCTTAGGGGTCCTAGGACCCCTAGGGACATATTATAATCGTTTCTATGTGTCAAAGGGATTCATAGGTTGACCTATGACCACCTTCAACAAATACAATGATAACATATGTTCCTAGGGGTCCTAGGACCTCTACGGACATATTAGAATGCTTCATATGGGTCAAACAGGGTCATAGGTTGACCTATGACCGCCTTTGACCTATTAAATGACAACATATGTTCTTAGGGGTCCTAGAACCCCTAGGGACATATTAAAATCATTCTTATGGGTCAAAGGGGGTCATAGGTCACCATTACATGATGACATATGTCCCTAGGGGTCTTAGGACCCCTACGGACATATTAGAATGCTTCATATGGGTCAAAGGGGGTCATAGGTTGACCTATGACCTCTTTTGACCCATTAAATGATGACATAGGTCCCTAGGGGTCCTAGGACCCCTAGGGACATATTAGAATTGTTCTTATGGGTCAAAGGAGGTCATAGGTTGACCTATGAACCCTTTCGACCAATTACATGATGACATATGTCCCTAGTAGTCCTAGGACCCCTAAGGACATATTAGAATCATTCTTATGGTTTAAAAGAGGTTATAGGGTGACCCATGACCCCCTTTGACCCATTAAATGATGACATAAGTCCCTAGGGGTCCTAGGACCCTTAGGGACATATTAGAATCGTTCTTATTGGTCAAAGGGGGTCATAGGTTGACCTATAACCCCCGTCGACCCATTAAATGAAAACATATATCCCTAGAGGTCCTACAACCCCTAGAGACATATTAGAATCGTTCATATGGGTCAAGAGGGGTCATAGGTTAACCTATGACCCCCTTCAACCCATAACATGACGATATATGTCTCCAGGGGTCCTAGGATCCCTAAGTACATATTAGAATCATTCATATGGGTCAAAGGGGGTCATAGGTTGACCTATGATCCCGTTCGATCCATTACATGATGACATGTGTTGAAATATCTTAATGGAAAGAATGCTTCTGAGAGGGGGGGCTGAATCAGAAGTACTAGCTTCTAACCTATTTTACACAAATCCTTAATAACATAATATTGAAATGTACATGCATGCATATCAACATTAAGCATTTATGAAAAACACATGTGCATCACCACATAACACTTGAAATTTTGGTAACCCAGAAACCCTCCAGGAATAAGAAGGTAAAACTGGGGTGGGGATGATACCCACAAAATTACTGCAACAATAATGTTTGACCACTTCTGATGATCTGCCCTGTTAAAGGCTTGGCCTGTTAAAGGCTACAACACATTTTTAAATGTGACCTTGTTAGAGGATTTACAAACACTTTACATAAAGTGTTACCCTGTTAAAGGATTTAATCACCTATTTAAAGGATCTAGAAAATAGTTGTTAAGCTAACCTATCACTATAGGGTTTCCTTTCTAATACAATTTCTAGAGAGTATTAGGTGTAATAAACCTGATAGTTTACAATCCTTTGATTGCTGAATACAGGCACTTGATCTACTTTCTCTGATCTTGATCCTTTGAGATTTGATATTCTTCACTCTGAAAATAGTTTTCCTTACACACCTTCATCCATTCACATATACAATGAGTTTTAGTCTTCCTTATAAAGACATTTGAAGACTTAGGGTTGGATGTGGATCTATGATCCATATTAAATCTCTGTTTCCCGCTCATTCCTTGCACTTTTATTATTGGTTGCATTCCTTCTCCATTTTTCTTGTTGGCTACATGTAGATTGCATAGGAAATACAAAAGATTCAATCTAATTATTTTAATCCTTTGAGATTCATCATATGTCGGCCATGGAAATGGTTTACATCTGAATTAGTGAGGATACAAACTCATATGTGTATTCTGTGTTACTCAGCACTTACTGGTTCTAGATGCTCAATACTTATAACAAATTGGCTTACTCGGCTTCTATTGCATTTCTGTATTGCTTGGCATTGTCTGTGACTTAGCACTCAAATATCACTCGGCACTTGTATCATGCTCGACACCTAAAGTCACTCGGCACTTGTTCTTCAACCGGCACTTGAAGACTACTCAGCACCTTAAGATCACTCGACACCTTTTGAATTTCCTGACTCGGCTCATGTTGTGGCTCGGCAAACATAGTGTGCTCGGCTCCAATGTAGAAAATGGTTAAGGTGTGTTGGCACTCAAATGTCAAAACCATTCTGAGACTAACAATTTCCCCCTTTGACATGAGTGACAAAAACACTTAACTGACCTTATGAGTACATTCAGGTTGTAAAACCTTGATCAAAATTTTCTAACTTACAATATATACCTCAAAAGTATTGTAACTCCCCCTGTGTTGATTGTGCCATTATCTACGCTATCTTAGTAACCAAAATTTTATGTTGTATATCATGCTCCCCTTTTCCTCTTGTCTCCCCTTGTTAACTTGTCTCTTTGCTTCCCTCTTTCATCTTGTCTTCCCCATTGTCTCTTTGTCTCCCCCTTTTTGACACTTATGTCAAAGGATTTTAAGGGTTAAGACCATATTTCACCAAAAATGTGTTGTTTACCTCCATAATCATCCTAAGAGTTGCATCCCAATTATGCAAAGCAATTTCCAATGACTTGTCCTGGATGGAAATCTCAGTAGCAAGGTGAATAAGTCCTTCTGAAGTAGAAAGATTAGGATCTTTCTTGAGAACAGCTTCAGCATAGAACTATTCTTTATGGAGTACTTCCAAATGTGGGGTAATGGAGGATTGGAGTTGTATCAGTTTTTCCTTGATGGTGGCCTCTTCTGTTGTTAATACAACTATTTCTTTCTGAGGGTGAAGTGTTTGAGTAAAATGCTTCTCACTTTGGGCTGGATCTTTGGGTAGTTGCATGCTTGAAATATTCAAATTCCTCTCCATGCTCATTATCTTTTGGCTTGTCTCCTATGTGAAGTATGAAAAGTCACACAACTTTTTGTACAATGAGAATATATTCTCAAGTACCTTTTTCACTTTGTCTATGACCTTTGCCATTTCAACCTATGAAAGTGTTATTTCACTAGATATTTTCTCATTAACTTTCCCTTGAAATTTTCTTTCAGACCATTCCATAAGTTTTACATTAGTCTCTTGGTCTGCATTTGTCACCTGGCCAACAATATCTGTTAATTGTTCCATTATACGCTTGGATTCATTTGGTGACTGAATACTGAAGGCATCCATACATATATCTTTAATTTTATGTAAAGTTTGCTTTTGTTTATACTCCTTCCTGAGTATCTCTTGCCTCTTTCTTCTATTTAATGCTTCCTGCACCTCATTGATTTGATCAATGCTTATTGTTTTTGAGTCATAACTTGGTATGACTATCTCCTCATCTAGTTCAGAGTCTCCATAGTGAAGTACCCTTGCAACTTCTGTAGAGCTTGATCCTAGTGCTGATATTTGTAGTGGCTGTTGTGAAGGAGTC
Source organism: Cupressus sempervirens (assembly GCA_028749045.1). Taxonomy (NCBI): domain Eukaryota; kingdom Viridiplantae; phylum Streptophyta; class Pinopsida; order Cupressales; family Cupressaceae; genus Cupressus; species Cupressus sempervirens. The sequence continues at coordinate 683,610,329 of CM053793.1, read as the reverse complement.
CCCAAGGTAGGCAAATTTATCAATGTTTGTATTGCCTCCTGCTCTTTAGCAGTTTACTCAATTTTCTTCTCCTACTTTCTACCTTGATCAATTATAGTAATTTTAGGAAGTGCACCTTGTGTTTGTGCTTGGGGATCAGATGTAATAGTCTGTCCTATTTGTTTTACTTCTTTGTCTCCTACTTCAGTCGACTTTTGTACTGTGTTGTCAACTATGCCTAATGAAACAACTGTTGGCATTTGAAGTTGACCACTAGTAGCTGTAGAGATGAAGAAAGGTGGTTCTTGTGGATTCACCTTATCTCTAATTGTGTTTTCTACTAGTTTTTGTAATTCATCCATACTGACCAATACTGGATCTGCACATAATCTTGCTTGTTGCATGGATTGGTCAAGGATTCTTTTGAGATCCTCTATAGTTAATGGATTGATGTTCTGAGAAGAAGTGTTAGGAACATCTTGTACTATTACAGTTTCTACAGGTGTAATGGGTACATGAGGAGGGCTAGTAGGTGGCAATTGTGTGTCTTGCACACTCTAGTCTTGTTGCTGCTCTTGCTCAGCTATTGCCATTTCATATTTCTTTTGTGTCTCCTCCTTTTTTTCTTTCTTTTCTTCTCCCTTCTTCTCTTCATCTTGTTTCTTTTCTTCTTCCTTCTTTTCTTCTTTTCCTTGCTCTACTTCTGTCTTCTCTTCTCTCCTTTTTCTTCTTTCTTCTGGTGCAGCAGTAGCTTCTTCCTTGTATTCTTCAACCTTTATGTACAAGTTCTTCCATGATATTGTTGTTCTTTGTAAAATTTCTTCCATTTTGTTTTGGAGAATAAAGAATGCCCTGTACTTAGGTGTAAACCTAGTATTATGCCTTTTGACTACTTTCTCTATTTGCTCGTTAGTCAAATCAGGTAGTATGCTTGCTAGAGTTGATTCTCTCATCTCCTTTTCTATTTTCAAACAAAAATGCCATATGTCTTCTACAATTTTAGACAGTTCATTTGGCAATTGTCCATCTAGTTCAAGAGGAGTATACTTGAACTGTGTCATCATTCCATAAACTGATTCTTCTATTTTATTTTTTTCATCTTTAGTGAACTTATTGAAATCAACTTTATTCATGTTGCTTAAGTTTCCATTTACAATCTTTTTAAATAATGTATCAACTAAAAAATGGCTTACCTTTTCAGATTGATCTTCTTCATCAGTATCAGGTTGAGCCACATATTTTCTTCTTTTCTTTGGCTCTTCCTGTGTCTTCTTGATTTTTTTCTTCTTTGTGGCTTCCTCTTTAGCTTTTTGTGTGGAGGCCCTTGTTGTAGCTTTGGTTGTTGGCTTTTGTGGTGATGGCATAGCAGTTTTCTTTGGTTTGGGATGAGTTGGAGGCTATTCTGTTGCCTTTCTCTTCTTTGGCTTGGCTTGGGTTGGTTCTTCCTTGGCTTCTTCTTCCTCAGCACCTTCCTCCTTGTCTTCACCTAGGCCTTGAGTTAATTCCATTTGGCCTTTCTCTTGTTCATCCTCTTTATCATCATTGCCATCATCATCATCTTCTTCTGCTTTAGCTTCTCTTCCTTCACCAAATTTCTTCTTAATTTTCTTCATCAATTTATCTTTCTTCTTCAATGTGGAGGCATTTTTTAATTCCATATTTATCTTTGACCTTACCACATAAGTACCAAAGTGTGGGGCACTCTTATCTATCTCTTCTATCAATAATGCAGTTATTTCTGCAGATGCTTCATCTATGATGATCTCATAACCAAATGGCCTTAGCCATCTCACCCTTGGAATTTCTGCTTGGATATAGGTGAAGTCAATATCAACTAAGAAGCATATATAATTAATATGTTTATCCACTAAGGAAACTGGTATTCTCACCCTTTGCTTCATAGATTTCTTGAAATCCTCGAAATAGCTTGTCATCAGGGTATCAAAATTGTCTCCCATTTGTTCTATATATTCATTAATTTGGGATATGATAGTTCTATCACTTCTCCATGTAACTTTTCCAAAGGAGAGAAATTCATTCTGAACATAAAAGAATACACAAACTAGAATTGCTCCAAATTTGCATTTAGCACCCTTTGTCCTTCTTATGGCTGCTAGGTTTTCATTAATTTGTTGTAGTTGCAGTTCTGCAAGATCATAAGTATGATCCTTGTTCACCAATTTTTTAGCCTACATCTACTGCAATACATGGCACACTGTTGAGTCTACTGGATTGGTAGAATTTGTGGGCAATTACTCTAGCAACAAACTCAACTAGAGGATCCTGAATGGTGTGAATTGTCATTCCGCTTTTGTTCCACTAAGAACCTATGTTCTTTTCAATAACCTCCTTGGATTCACTTCTCAAGGCCTTGAACCGATCTAGGGTAGGATATCTAGTTACCCTATGAATGATTCTTTTTGTGATTTTGACAAGGACATCTTCTAACTACAGACTACCATCATGAATTCTGCTCAACACAAGTCTGATCCATTCTATTTTAAATACGGTGGGAAAACTCACAACTCGTGTTAAACCCTTCCTTTCAACAATTTTGTATTCATCTTTCAAGACTCCATCGACACATAGCTTCGCAAAGGCTTCTCTTATTTCCATGTCTCCTATGGCTCCTATCTTGCAATTATAGCATCTCCTTACATCCTGAACCATAACAACATTTGGGGGTATGCAAAAAAGGGCTCCGACGGGATCGTTCTTGTATGCAACTTTAGGGATAGGGTGAAAATCAGGCTGCCTAACCTCATTAGATACTAGTTAGACTTCAAACAATTCTTTGTCCTGGGTTGTCTTAGTACTCAAAGCCATTTATGCAAACTAGAGTTTCCTTTACACAAAAATATGAAACTGCATAGCTCGACACAAATGAAAATACCTCAAGATTGATGAAAACACATTAAAAGAGGTTGCAATCTGCTTGGAATGCTGGATTCACTGTTATGAAGTCACTCCACTCTCTTTCTCTTCTTTGCTTCTTGATTGCAATGAGGAAGAATGATTAAAATCATGATAATATACCCTATTTCCATCGCATTAAATGCTCAACTACAAACTCAACCTTTGAAGGATTTTTGACATTACTTGGCTTGTACTACATCTCCACTTTACTCGGCTTCCATAGGAGTTACTCAACTTGGCATCAACTATCAACTCGGTCGCTGTTAAGAACTCGGCATGTATTGGAGTTTTACTCAGCATCCAAAGATAGCTCAAAATCATCATTTAAAATTTTGTCTTGGCATCTTATTTCATGCTTATTTCTACTTTTCAGTACTTCTTTATCTTGGGACTGATGTATGATGTAACTTTGTATATCAGTCCCATACGCTTCTCTTATGCTTAGTTTGATAAAGTGTGATCACTTGACCCATTGGATGAAGTGATCCCTCCACTTGATGTGCCGCACTCATCTTTCTTCTTCTAATTCTTATTCATTTTTCTTCTTATTTTCTCAACATCAATCTTTTCTTTGCCCTTATTTTCTTTGTTGGATTTAGTTTTTGGTGCTTTGGACCTTGTAGGACGGTTTTTGCTGATATGACTAGTTTTCAAGCAACTAAAACATGTGGTTTGGTTCAACCATCTTTTATAGTTCCCTTTGAAATGTGTTCTTATGCAGTTCTAGGGTATATTTCCATATTCTTGGCAATAATGATAGCTATACCTGGTGTTGTAATCCCAATGGTACTGACTTTCATTTCCTTTTGTTTTTGCTGGTTGATTTGATGCCCACATAGGCTTTGATCTGCATTCAAATGCTCTATGTCCATACTTCTTAAAATTATGACAATGTCCATCAAATCTTTGTGTCCTTGTGACTTTTGATTTTCAATCTTGTGTCATATGTCCTTGTATGTTGCACTTGTGATAGTAACTCTTGCTCTTGGGTGTGTTTTGCTGATTGAATCTTCTACTGCTGCAAATATTAGCAGTATGCCCCTTTTTATTACAGTAATGACAAATGGGTTTAGAATCCTTACCTTTGTCACCTTTTTTCTCAACATTCTTTGATGATTCCCCTACTTCAATGTTGTTGTATCCAAGTCCTGATATATCATGGGATGATCTTGAAAATTTCATCAACTGTTCAAAGTACTTGATGGCTTCGCTTGACTTGTTTAGATTCTCTACTACCTCCTTTTCTCTATTCAATTCATTCACCAGTTGTTCATTCTACATCTTCAAAGTAGAGATCTCAATATCTTTCATATTGAGTTAATGATGAAGGTTCATCATTTGGGTAAGTGTATCCATCTGCATGTTTGAGATCCTTGTTAATTTAGTACATTTTTCTTCAAGTTTGTTTGCAAGATTTCTTTTTTCATCTTCCATCATGACTCTATCCTCAACTGCTCTTTTCTTTTGTTTAGTGATTTCATATAACATTATGACCTGTGATTCATGTTCCATCTTGACAGATATTATCTCTTCTGCTTGAACTTTGTTTTTCTCCATCAGTTCTGCTATTGCTTCATCAAACTCTTTAGTGTCTGTATTGACAAATAGTTTTGCATTATCTATCTCCTTATAGTTTGTATCATTTTCAGCTATGGCTATATCCTTCCTTCTTTTCAATGATTTTCTCAGTTCCTCCCTTGCTTCCTCTACTTTGTGTAGAGCCAGTTGCACATCAATCACTTGATTGTCAATAATCTTTCCAAGTTTGAAGGCTTCCATATTTAGACCTTTTTCTCCAAGCTGTTAGACTTCTCCTTGTGAGAACCTTGTAGCTCTGATACCAATTGTTGAAATATCTTAATGGAAATAATGCTTCTGAGAGGTGGGGGGTGAATAAGAAGTACTAGCTTCTAACCTATTTTTCACAAATCCTTAATAACATAATATTGAAATGTACATGCATGCATATCAACATTAAGCATTTATGAAAAACACATGTGCATCACCACATAACACTTGAAATTTTGGTAACCCAAAAACTGTCTAGGAATAAGAAGGTAAAACTGGGGTGGGGATGATACCCACAAAATTACTGTAGCAATAATGTTTGACCACTTCTGATGATCTGCCCTGTTAAAGGCTACAACACATTTTTAAATGCGACCTTGTTAGAGGATTTACAGACACTTTACATGAAGTGTTACCCTATTAAAGGATTTAATCACCTATTTAATAGTTGTTAAGCTAACCTATCACCATAGGGTTTCCTTTCTAATACAATTGCTAGAGAGTATTAGGTATAATAAACTTGATAGTTTACAATCCTTTGATTGCTGAATACAGACAATTGATCTTCTTTCTCTGATCTTGATCCTCTGAGATCTGATATTCTCCACTCTAAAAATAGTTTTCCTTACACACCTTCATCCATTCGCATATACAATGAGTTTTAGTCTTTCTTATAAAGACATTCAAAGACTTAGGGTTAGATGTGGATCTATGATCCATATTGAATATCTATTTCCTGCTCATTCCTTGCACTTTTATTATTGGTTGCATGCCTTCTCCATTTTTCTTATTGGCTGCATGTAGATTGCATAGAAAATAAAAAAGATTCGATCTAATTATTTAATCCTTCGAGATTCATCATATGTCGGCCATGAAAATGGTTTACATCTGAATTAGTGAATTAGTGAGGTCATATTTTAATCCTAGACCCCTAGGGACATATGTTGTCATTTGATGGGTTGAAGGGGGTCATAAGTCAACCTATTACCCCATTTGAGCCATAAGAATGATTCTAATATGTCCCTAGGGTTCCTAGGACCCCTAGGGACACATGTCATCATGTAATGTGCGGAAGGGGGTCATAGTTGAACCTATGACCCCCTTCGACCCATAAGAATGATTCTAATATGTCACTAGGGGTCCTAAGACCCCTAGGGACATATGTCATTATGTAATGGGTCGAAGGGGGTCATAGGTTAACCTATGACCCCCTTTGACTCATATATATAATATTATTATATTTAGTAAAAATAATAATAATACAAATTATATTTATAGATTATAATAAGAATAACATAATATATTATTATATATTAATATATTATAAGTTATATCTTTACATTACATTATTATATATATATATATATATATATATATATATTATAGTACATATTTACATAGTAATATAACAAAAGTAATTTATAAATCATAAGCTATAACTCTTAAATCCGATTTTCCCTCCAAAATGGGTTGGGATTTCAAATTTCCCACCAAAATTCACTGAACCATATTAGACATTCGACTTCAAATCGAATATTCGATTTGAAATTAGATATCCAATTTGAAATCAGATATCCAATTAGGCTTGGTATTTACCAAGCTTGTAAATCAGTTTCTGGATTAGATTGTGTGGAGATTTTTACCATCAATGTTTCAAATCACACTATGTGATCCATCATCAGGATGAGAGAGCAAGAGATGTCAAACAAAGTAAGTAGCAGATTTAGCAAAGACTCACCAAATAAAGGAGAACAAGAAAAAAGGAATGCACAAACCCCGAAGCTAAACTAAATAATAAAAAATTAATAAAAACAAAAATAAAAATAAAAACAAAACAAGACAATAGGGGTGAATGACTAAAACAAAAGGACATCATAGAAGAATAAAGAATATAAAAATAAGATGACAAGGAATATAAGAACCTACATAAGTTTTTATATATATATGTATGTATGTATGTATGTATGTATACCTATATATATCATGTATGTATATATATGTATATATATATATATATATATATATATACATATATATACATACATGATATATATAGGTATACATACATACATACATACATACATACATATATAAGTAAGCATATTATGTATACACACACACGTAATATATATATGTTTATATTACATATATAAATAAGAACTTATTACATATATGTAGTATAGATTTATATGCTAACTTGATATATATATATATATATATATATATATGAATTTATTATATATATGTGGTGTAGACATATATTTTAATATGATATATATATACTTATCTACTAATCTACTAATCTATAATACAAATAAATAATATGTTTATGATATATACTTATATGTATTAAGCATATATAGGTATATGTTAAACATATATGA